>JBBPKI010000206.1:0-33847 GCA_038089155.1 Nevesoporus exiguus
ACCCTTATCTTGGTCCATGTGCATCTCTTCTGGGTATATAAGTAACTCGTACTTTGCTTGTAAACCCCAAGCTAAACCTGCACAATTCCACCTCCTCTATTCTGGACTTGCTCCTGCCTGAACAGTCACCTCAACTGTTCTCTTTGCCTCTCTATTCTTTGTGAGACATTGCGCCTCTTCATGAGTGCCTCCTCACATAGAACCTTTGTTGATAGCAGTCCAGAAGGGCATGCTCTGTAACACCAGTTCTCCATTGACCTTGACTGGAGGTGGTGGAGGCTGGACATGGTTTGGTATAGTATTTGGAGTAGAAAGTTCTAACTGTGAGATGTGAAAAACTGAATGAACAGAATGCATGGTATTAGGTAAGCAGAGGATAAATGAAATAGTACCCAGATGGACAATAATCAGAAATGGTCCAAGATTCTTTTCAGAAAGCTTCTTGGATGGTCTAGTTGAATGGAAGTATTTAGCCTTGACATAGATCAGATCTCCAACTTTGAAGTCTGGAGGTGGGCTATGCTTGGTGTCAGCAGGGCATTGATAATGTTTTTGCACTTCTGACATCTCTGACTGGAGGAACCCATGGAGTTCATTTAGGTCAGTGACATATTCAGAGGCTGTGGAGGAGGTCAGGGGGCAATTGGAGTAGACAGAGAAATTAGGGTGATAACCCTTGTTGGTGAAGAATTAAAATACACCAGTAGTGGTGCTGGGGGCGTTGTTATAAGCAAATTCTGCGAGGGGGAGGAGGTCAGCCCAATTATCTTGTTGATAGTTACAGTAAACCTGGAGATATTGCTCCAGGGTTTGATTGGCATGCTATGTTTGTCCATCACCTTCTGGATGGTATCTGGAGGTGAAGTGGAGCCGTATGTCTAGGGCTTTACCTAAAGACTGGAAGAAGTGAGAAACAAACTCTGAACCTCTGTTGGAGATGACATGGGCCAGAACTCCATGCTTTGAAAAGATGTTGGTGAGGAAGAGTTTGGCAAGGTTGGCAGAGGTGATGGTATCATGGGTAGGAATGAAGATGGATTGTTTCAACAACTGATCAATTACTATGAGGATGGCTGTAAAGCCTTGTGAAGATGGGAGCTGCTTGATGAAATCCATTGAAATGGATTTCCATGGCTTCTCCAGAATTGGAAGCTGTTTGAGGAGCCCATAGGGGAGATGATGGGGAACCTTGGCATGAGCGCAGGATGTGCAGGAGCTTATGTAGTCCTTGATGAATGTCCAGATACCTGGCCAGGTGTACTCACAACAGATCAGCTCCAAGGTGTGGTATAAAGATCTAAATGTGCCTGTGTGTGAGGCAAAAGAAAGAAATGGGGCAATATGTTTGTCCCAGGGAGTCTTGAAACACCACAAATGGCTGGAAATAGGATAAGAAATGGGTGGAAAAGAGCATACCACTGGTGTGGACAACTCCTATGGGGGCCTTCTCCAAAAGGAACCAGACTCTGGACTTCCAGATGCATTCCCAGACTTCTGCACACAATGCAGACAGTGATGGATGACTAGGACTGGGCATTTAGGCTTATACCAGGCATTCAAACACAAAGGGAAGAGGGAACACTCCATTATGTAACTAATGACATGCCTATGTAGTGCTCAACTAACATAAAACAATGTCAAATATTTAAAAATTGGAAAACCGGCCCAAAACAATGTAAACTGATCACAAACAAACAAACCTGGACACCAGAATACCAGGAAACATCATCAGGAAGTGATCCTGGCCAGTTTCTGTGCAACCCAGTCATGTAGGGGATTGATCCCAACCAGAAATGTACCAGGAAATCATCCAGTCTACCAGGATAATATCAGGATGACTGGGATAAGACCAGATGTGTTGTGATATCATTGGATGCCCTATACTTCTGGAATACAAACATAGGAAACCACAGTTCTCTACATCTGCAGGGGAGTTAAATGCTGACTGTCCCCAGTCAGTGGATCTCTAGGAGTAGTGTGACCCAGGTATAGCAGGGGTGATACTGGTGGTGTGGTTGTTCTGGCTTGTGATACCAATGATCTGGGTGGCATGATAGGTCCCATGTGCAGTGCAGTGGCCCTGGTGGATGCTATGGATGGGGCAGATGAGATGGTGATACTGATACTAGCTGGTGTGACCCTCTGGAGATGTAATACCTCTGTTCTGGTGATGTGATATGTCCGGTGTGCAGTGTAATTGGCAGGAACAACTCCAGTGAGTGTCCGGAGATAGGTAGAGTTTGTCCAGAGTTGTGTGGAGTTTGTCTGGAGTGGGCTGGACTTCAATCAGATAAGAGCAGTGGCTCTGGTGCACAAGATGATGGTTCCAGTATCTGCTATGGATGGGGCAGGTGATCCTCTGCAGAGATGACTCTGGAGGGCATCTGGAGTTGGGCAGAGTTCATCTGGAGTGGATAGAACTTGGGCTGGATGATGTAGTGGTTGTGACCAGGTGTTGTTTGGGAGCAGATATGGGTAGTCTATGAAAATAAAAGGAACAGTGAAAGAAAATGAAAAGAACTGGCTATAAATGTGAGATACCACTCAACTTGTCTTCATCAGGCTTCTATTGGCATCTATACCTTCTGGAGTTCCTTTGGAGGCAGGGTACCACCTGGCTTGCCTTCTTTGTGCATCTTTCAACTTCTATACCATCCAGAACACTATAAAATGAAAAGAAATGGATAGAACAAAATAAAATGCTTGAAAAGTGGTCTCCAATAACTGTATGCTTGAAATCAGATAAAAAGCAGTATTCAGGAATGTAAAATCAGGGCTATTTTGGTGAAATCCCAGATTAAGTGAAGTGGAAAGTATACTTAATTTGTTGGAAAGTGGTCTGGTGGACATCTGGTTGACAGCTGCTTCTGCAAGATGAAAAACCAGCTTGACAAATGGTCAACGCAGTCCATCCCCCCAGGGGCTTGAAATGATGCCCTCCTTGGCATTGGAATCACCATAAGAAAAGGGGAAAAATTAAAAGGAGTGGGTGCAGAATGTCCAAAGTGTGTAGGGTTAGTGAAAAGTGGCTCTGGGGTGTTATGTATGGTAAAGAGGATAGGTGACTGTGAATGTGAATGTGAAATGGTTAGAATTGGGGGCATACCACCTGAGTACATATCTGGCTCAATCCTCCAAGTGTCCGGCTTGCTTTCCTGTCCACCTGGCTCTATCCCTGGTCTATCTGGCTCCATCTCCAGTATATCCAGCGCTGTGTCCACTGTTCCCAGGTCAATACTGCATACCTCCAGTCTGGTTTCCTGCACTCCTGGCTCAATTTCATCTATCTCCAGACTAATTACCCAGCTTTCCTGACTGCTTCCATGGATTTCTTCCTCCAGGATGTCTGGTGTGATGGCTAGTAGGTCTTCCCAAGGGTCTGGCATGCTTCTGACTGCGTCTGGTATGTTCTTGAGCTCTCCTGGTACAATGGCTAGTACAGTTGGCTTGATATCTGGTGTGTTCTCCTTGATCTTCCAGATCTCCAGCTCAATATTGGTGGATTCCAGGTCCAAGGCCTCTATATCATCATTCCACCACTCCAGATCTGCTCCAACCAGCTCTAGGGAGTCTTCTGATGCAACTGGGTTGATTGCTAGCATGGCTGGCACAATGTCCAAGACATCCAGAGTTATTTCAGGGGTATCCTGCACAGTGTCTGGTGGCGATCAGCTCAGTACAACCGGTGATATACCCAGTGTGGCATGCAGTGCATGTGGAGGTGAGGCAGGGTTGAAGTCAGGGATCTGCTGAATGGGGGACCTAGCTTCACATGAAAGAAGGCAGGAAACCTCCAGAGTGGGAGAGGCAGATATGGGAGATGAGTAGGGAAAAGGGGTGGATGTCTGGATGATTGGTAAGGGGTTTTGGACTGGACTTGTGGCATATGGCATTGGGTATGGGGGTGGAATAGCTGGTAGGACAGCTGGGACCAGACTTGTATGATATGGTATTGGGTATGAAGAATGACTAGCTGGTAATGCATTCTGGAGTGGACTTGTGGTATACAGTATTGGACTAAGAGGTGGAGTGGTTGCTCTGGATGCAACCTGGAAGAGCAGGAATGAGGCAGTGTCCATGACATACTTCATCAGATAAGGTTTATTGGGGTAAATCTCTGGATGGACAATCTTGAGCTGATGATCAAGGTGGGTCACTAGGTCAGATGGAAAACCTGTGAAGAAAAGCTCATCCCATTCGCATTTGCCAAGCCAGCCTGTGCTAAGGAGAGGGGTGGAGATCTTGAAGAAGCTCCAGTGATACCAGCCAAGGTCATCCAGGGTGCACATAGCCTTGTTTTGGAACTGCTGTACAAGGGCAATTAGATCATTTTGGGTGTATACAGGCTCACATCCTGGATAGAGTTCCTTCACTGCCTTGACAAACCAGGACCAGCTAGGCATCAGGTTGGATACCTCTTCCATCATCTCCCATAGCTCCGCTTCTTCAAAATCTACATACTGGATTGCCAGCCAGATGGTATCTCGATCATTAAAGCTGGCCCAGCTTGCTAATTCCTTGATGTCCTCCAGGAACCAGGGAAGTTTGCATGGCATGCCATTGGATCTGGGTGCATCAGGGGTGTCCCAGAATGGTAAAATAAATGTTGGCTGTGTCATAACAGAATGCTTAAAGGCTTGGATGTAATGTAAATGATGAAATAAGGGTCAGATGTGCAGTAAGTCTCCTAAATGTCACCAGATAGTGTAAAATAGGGTTGGAAGGAAGTTAGAAAGGTGGTATCAAAGTTCAGGAGGTGTCATAAGTGGCAGAAATGGGTGGACAAGTGTAGAGGTGGAGAAGGGAATGTTCAAGTTTGAATGGAATAAAAAAATGGAAGGGTGAGGCCAAATGAAATACTGGACTCCCTTGCAGTGGGCTCCAGTTGTAAAGATCTAAATGTGCCTGTGTGTGAGGCAAGAGAAAGAAATGGGGCAATATGTTTGTCCCAGGGAGTCTTGAAACACCACAAATGGCCGGAAATAGGATAAGAAATGGGCAGAAAAGAGCATACCACTGGTGTGGACAACTCCTATGGGGGCCTTCTCCAAAAGGAACCAGACTCTGGACTTCCAGATGTGTTCCTGGACTTCTGCATGCAATGCAGACAGCAAGGGATGACTAGGACCAGGCATTCAGGCTTATACTTGGTGTTCAAACACAAAGGGAAGAGGGAAAACTCCATTAGGTAACTAATGACATGCCTATGTAGTGCTCAACTAACATAAAACAATGTCAAATAGGTAAAAATAGGAAAACTAGCCAAAAACAATGTAAACCAGTTACAAACAAACAAACCTGAACACCAGAATACTGGGAAACATCACTGGGAAGTAATCCTGGCTGGTATCAACCAACTCCAGCCGATTTCTGTGCAACCCAGTCATGTAGGGGATCAATCCTGACCAGAAACATACCAGGAAATCATCCGATCTACTGGGATAATATCGGGATGACCAGGATAAGACCAGATGTGTTGTGATATTGTCAGATGCCCTATAATTCTGGAATACAAATGTAGGGAACCACAGTTCTCTACAGTTGTTCTGTCCAAAGTGGCTGGCAGTTGGATGGTCATGGAAAGTCTGGAGGACATGGAGTTGGATGTTGTTGGCCTCCAGGACATAAATGTGATTGTCTCAGAGTAGAAAACCATCAGGGGAGATGGACCAATAGGGGTTTGGGAGTGGATTAGCAGATAGGAGTGGGGATACAACAGGGTCAGATGGTAGGGTGGAGTGGATGTTGGAGCAGAGTTGGTTGATGTCAATGAGTTGTGAAGCCTGGAGTGCTGGAGCTTTGAGGACAGTGGCATGGAGTAAGGCAGTGAGGTCCACTGAGGTGAATAGTAAGATTGAGGCATTGAGAGTGGTAGCTCAGAGGGATGGAGTGAGCTGATCTCAGGTGAAGATGGATCTGTAGTTGTCAGGGTTGACTTGAGTGTAGTCCTTGTCCCCCTCTTTAGGGTAGATATCCCATCATCTAGTTAGGGCATTGGGCTTAGCTCTGAGTTTACCTGGGCATTAATAGATGGCAAGGTTGAATTAACAGAGATACTCTGACCACTGTGCTTGTTGGTGGGTCAGGAGCTTGGTACCTGTAAAGTACTTGAGATTTTTATGATTAGTAAATACCATGACTGGAGTTCTGGAGCCTTCCAAGTAGTGGCACCATTGGGAGAACACCTCAAAAATGGCAAGGAGTTCTTTGTCATGGGTGTCATAGTTCAACTCTGCATCCAAGAGGGAATAGGAGTAGTATGCAGTGGGATGAAGTTCACCATCCAGAAGAGTGACAGAGAGGATGCCTGTGATTGCATAGTCAGAGATGTCAGTCTCAATGGTGATTGGAACATCCAGAGTCCAGTGGATGAGCACCAGAGTGGACATATGTAAATGCCTCCTTAAGAGACTGGAAAGCCTTCTGGCAGTCTTCAGAGAACTTCCAGGGGATGCCTTTATGAGTTAGGTGGGTTAGTGGAACAATGATGTTGGCATAATTATGAATGAATCAATGGTAGAAATTTGCAAAACCTAGGAAGGCTTGAATATCCTTTATCTTCTGGGGCTCCAGCCAGTCCATGATGGCCTTGATCTTGTCTGCGGCCATGGAGAGGCCAGATGGGGAGAGAATGTATCTGAGATATTCAACAGACTTGAAGTGCCATTTACACTTCTCTGGCTTCAGGTAAAGACCATTTGTTATGGAGCATGTCCTTCTGGACTGCAAACAACAAGAGCTCTTTGCGAGGAGGCACTCATGAAGAGGCACAATGTCTCACAATGAGTGAAGAGGCAAGAGGGAATAGTTGAGGTGACTGTTCAGGCAAGGACAAGTCCAGACTAGAGGAAGTGGAATTGTGCAGGTCTAGCTTGGAATTTTACAAGCAGGTAGCTAGCTACTTTATAGTCCTGTAATGTGCACACAGACCAGGATAAGGGGAGGCATAGAAAGATGAGGAAGATGAAGGAACTACTGTGGATGGCTATGAGGATCACAACAGTGTGCGAGAGAATGCTGTTAGGAGGTAATTGTCCAAGAGAAGAAGACTAAGTAAGAACAGAAACGGTAAAAGTATAATCGAACTCATCCAGTGAGAAGGTGACAAGGAATCGTAAGTATCAGGCATGCAGATGCGGATACATGAATGATATGCATTCAGAAATAAGGAGAAGACCAGGATGTAAAGAGAAAATCATAACACCATTGGCCCAGAGTTGGCAGAGCACCTCCTGGACATGCTTCCAGTGAGCAGCAGTGTTATGGGAGTAGATGAGTATGTCATCAAGGTAGACTATTACACAGATGTCTAACATGTCTGCGAATATACTATTGACAAACCACTGGAAGGCAGCAGGGGTATTAGTGAGACTGAATGGCATTACCAACCACTTGAAGGACCCATAGTAGGGCTGGAACATTGTCTTCCATTTGTTGCCCTCCACAATGTGGACTAGATGGTATGCATGCTGGAGGTCAAGTTTGGTGTAGATCTTCACTCCACTCAGAGCATTGAGGAGGTCAGAGGTGCACAGAAGGGGATATCAGTCTTTTTTAGTGATGGTGTTGAGGCCACAGAAATCTATGCAGAGACAGAGGAAGCCATCCTTCTTCTTGACAAACAGCATCAGAGCTGTGTGTGGAGAGCTGGATGCCCAGATGAAGCCAATTCAGAGATGCTTGTTAATGAAGTCTTGGAGGATTTGAGTTTCAGTTGGGGAGAGGGAGTAGAGCTTCATGATTGGAGGGGTAGCATCCTCCTCTAGCTTGATTTTGAGGTTGAAGGGGCAGTGAGGTGTGAGGGTGTCTGCACATTTCTTACTGAAGACATCTGTGAATTTGTGGTACTCTGGAGAGATCCTGTTGGCAATCTAATCCACTTAAGGCTTTGGTCACCTCACTAATAGGCTTGCTGAATCAAGAGGATGAGGGAATATCAACCAGGACTTGACTGAAGTCCAGTCATTGATAACATTGGGTTCTTATACTACTTACATGGTTTAGGGCAAGCATGTGACTACTTACTAATCTACTACGTTATGTATGATGTCATAGACCTAGACCAACAGTAATTAAAGAAGCGTGTCGTGTAATATTCTAGAACAATCAGTAATTAAGAAAGCAAGTGTGATAAAAGTGAAAGGGAATGATCTGGTCTTGATCATGTGATTATTCCCACAGTCACGTGCATGTGATCATGTGACTTGATAAGATAAGATAAGGGATGAAATTGTAACAGATCCACTTCTTCTAGAGCATTAAAGATGGTGGTGGAGTGGGCTTTCACCTCATTGAGGGCCTGGAGGGAAATGGCAAATTGGACTGAGCCATCCATCTTGCATGCATGTGCAAAGGCAGCAGCATTGACAAATGAGATGGGGTGGCAAGTAAGTCTGGGGGCTTTCAGAGATACCAGAGTGCACTCCAGAGGTGGAGTTGAGGTGCATGAAGGTGGAGACTCTGGAGGTGTGGAGAGTGAATTTGAGCTTGGCATTCCTTCTGTAGGTGCTTTGAATGAGATGCTGCTCATGACCCAGTCAATCAATGGATTGTAACAGGTGAGCCAGCTGTGTCCTAAAACTGACAAACAGGATGAATTCAAGGGGATGACATAGAATGTCTTGGAGGTTGAATTGCCAAAGGGAAAGAGGAAGGTCAGCTCTATGGAGGAGGAAATTATAGAGGAAGAGGAACCATCAAAGAGACAGAGTGAAATTGGAGGTACAGAGTTTGTAGGGATTTTATATTTTTCTATAAAAGATGAGTCAATGAAACAATGGGTCAAGCCAGAGTCAATAAGCATAGGTACAAAAGAAAGGGAAAACATAGGTATAGACACAAGAGGACAAAGGGAATTAGGATTGGAGAGAGTGGACATGTTGAGACATAACTCTGTTAGAGCATGGTTGGGTTCAACATGACTCCCAGCCTGTGTGGAGTCATGGGAGTTGCTCTCTATTTTTTTGCCTCAGAGAAGGCAGAACCAGTGGAGGTCAGCACTGGAGTTGCAGCAGCAGCACAGCCCTTCATAGCCCTAGAGGTCGACTTTGGACACTCTTTAGCAGAGTGGCCAGGAAGCCCACAGAAAAGATACAAATTGTTGTCTAAGTGGCACTAATGCTCCTCTGGAAGGAGTTTGCTGTCTTTGCCTAGCTTAGATGAAATTGAAAAAGAGTCAGGGATACTGCCCTTTTTACCTTTGTGGTTACTTCTGGAGGAACTGGAAGAACCTGCAGAGGGTGTGGAGTTGCCTTTGGACTTATCATCCTTAGGCTTGGTGGAGTTGGAGGCAGAGGTGGAGTTGGTGGATGATTTCAAGGGGTGATTGCCAGAGTTGGAACCAGAGGTCTTGGTTGCATGATTAATCTCTTCTTTGCACTCCCAATACCTGTGGTCAATCTGCTGGATAAGTGCCTGGAGATTGTAGATGTTGTCTGGCTTCCCCTGCCAGGATAACTCATCCTTGATTCAGTCCAGGAGTCCATTGTAGAAACTCTGGTGGAGTGCACTGGAGCTCCAGTCCTAGACTTGGGATGCAAGACAGTTCCACTTGACAATTTACCTAGAGATATGCTGTGAGTATTTCATATGCAGTTGCTCAAGTTGAGCTTCTACATCTGTGACTGGGTCATGAGGACTGAAGTTAGATTGCAGTTCAAACAGGAATGCCTTCCAGTCTGACATCCAGAGCAGACAAGACTCCAGAGTTTTGACTCTGAGCAAGTCCAGCTCAAAGTACTCTAGGGCAAAGCCCTTGAGATACGACTGTGCAAAGGTTACCTTTGTTCTGTCCTTCTTGAAGGACTTGTGGTTTGCTTGGAAGTTCAGCTTGCACTGAACTATAAACAGATGGAGTTTCTTTGCATTGGTTCTGTTAAAGTCTGGTCTCTTTGGACTCAAGTCCGACTGGAGTTGCAGAGTTCTAGGGGTTAATGGAGGAGTTAGTGTAGAAGATGGATTGGAGGTCTGAATGGAGGAGTCAGAGTGGAGGTACTCAGGAGGACATTGGTGCAGGACTTATGTGTCATACCTCTAAGCAGGTCCATGTCCTCATATTTCAAAGGCACAGGAGTCTGACAAGGAGGAGATGGGGTGATCACAAAATGAGAGGAGAGTGACTTTTGTTGATATTCATACTAAGGAGTACATACAGGAGGTACAGGACTTAAATATGAATGGAGGGACAAGAGGGGGTACAAAATGGAATGAAAATACTATCTTACTAAGACAGTGAACATATGAAAATATTCTAGGAGATAGTAAGCAAAGTAGGGACAAAGGAGGGACAAAAGAACAAAAGGAAGAGCAAAAGCAGATAATGTCCAGGAGGTTCTGAGTGAGCATAGCTACAGGTCTGATCAGAGGAGCAGAGCTCCAAGGAGCTCCATGTGTGGTGGAGATGGAGGTGACCAGAGATGGTTGGAGGAGGGGCTAGAGGAGGTAGAGATGGCTGGTTTGGCACAGATATGACAGGTCCCATCAAACAGGTCAGATTTGTGGACCTTCATTTTTGGAGTGTTGGAGCCTTTCTTGCAATACAATGCCTGGCTGGTCATGTCCCAAATCACTTCAGCAAGCTGAGTAAACAGTTCAAAAGCCAGCAGGACATCGTTTGCAGCATTGAAAGCGTTGCTTGTCTTTGACCCTAAGAATCATTGGAATCATCATAGTCATTGTCAGAGGAGCTTGATGGGTCATTACCATCTCTGCCATCATCTCTGGGAACTGGAGGTGGAGGACCACTGGACTCACCGCATTCTAATTGTTAAGGTCTGGTCTCTCCAGACTCAAGTCTGATTGGAGGTCCGGAGGTGCTGAGGGGTGGCCAACAATGTTTGTCTTGGAGTTGGACCGAAGTCCAGAGCAGAGGAGTCGGAGCAGAGTTGCATAGAAAGGACACTGGCACATGACTTATGTACAACATTCTATTTGTACATCTCTTCACTTTCTCCATCCCTTCTTGGTCCCTTATGTACCCTTGATATTATCTCACTCATTCCCTGACATCCTTGATGTCCCTATTCTTCTTCTAGTATAAAACCTCTGTACCCTCTGTCATGTATTCCTTAGCACAAATATTGAATTTAGTTCCACTCTCCTATTCTCGTCGTGATCCCCTCCTCCTCCTGTCAGACCTCTGCTCCTCTGAAATATGAGGACACAGACCTGTTCAAGGGTGCAACACATAAGTCCTGCGCCAATGTCCTTTTTATGCAACTCCACTTCAATATCTCTGCTCTGGACTTTAGTCTAACTCCGAGACAAACTTTGTTGACCACCCATCAGCACCTCCAGAACTCCAATCGGACTTGAGTCTGGAGAGTCCAGACCTTAACAGACATCAAGGATGTCAGGGAATAAATGAGATAATATCAAGGGTCCATAAGGGACCAAGAAGGGATGAAGGAAGCGAAGAGGAGTACAAATGAGAATATATGAGAGATATCCAGGTCTGAAGATAGCCGAGTCCCTGTGTGAGCACAGCCTTGGTCCAGAGTGGAGGAGCAGAGCTCCAAGTGTGGAGAAGGTGGAGGTGGACTGAGGGTGGCAGAGGTGACTGGAGATGGCCAGAGATGAGGCCAGAGGGGGTGGAGATGGATGGGATGTCATGGATGTGACAGTGCCTCCCCTTTAAGGCTGAGCCCTCAAGGCCTACAGTAAGCAGGGATTCAGTGTAGAGCCAATCCAAGGAAGTGGTCAGGCTTCTTTGGAGAGGGTGCACCAATGGAGTGGATGATGGAGGTGCTTACTGGGCTGAGTCCAAGAATAATCCCATGTGGAGTTAGATGGAGGTTTCTGGACCAACCAGATAACTTGGAGTTCTGCTGATGATGATATGCTAGCTTCAAAAAGGAGGCTCCAAGCCTCAGCATGAGAGGGGTCAAGGTGTGCCTTTGGCACAACATCTGATAGGAATAGATACAGATGATGCGTGAAGTGGATTTGAAGAGCACAGAGGGTGCACAAGTGGAGTGGAATGGATGCTGGAGATGGCAGAGCTTGCAGAGTGGCAGTGGAGGACATGCAAGGGTGGCTGGACACTGGAGAAGAAAACAGAGAGGAAAGGATTGGAGGAAACAGAAAATGAAACAGAGGAACTAAAAATGGAGACTGAAGATAAGAATGGAGCATACAAAGGAAAAACAGATGCAGAGAAATGGAAAACAGAGAGAACACCCTGGAATGGGGTCAGAGGTGCCCAGAGAGGGCCAGAGAGCAGAGGGAACCAGATGGCACCAGAAGAACAGAGAATAGATGACCCTGGAGGAGGGCCAGAGTTGTACATGGAGTGTACCAGAGTTCAGAGGAAGGTACTATAGTAGAATAGAAATGTAAGTGCAGAGACAGAAACAGAAATAGAAATAAAAAAGTCAGAGGGTGGTCAAAGATGTCTGAAACAGGCCAGAGAAATGGAGATATGCCAGGTACTGAATGGTCCTGGAAATGGAGAAGCTAATGGTATATAATATACCCAAAAGGTTGCAAAACTGGAGTAAAGCCAGAGTTGACAGAGGCAAATGGAAGAAGTCCAGAATAGAAGAACAGAAGACAGAGTGTAGTAATGGAAATGAAGTAAACCAGAAAAAAAATGGAGTTACACCAGAGTTAAGCCAGTATAAATGGAGGGAAATGGAATAGATAAAGAAATGAAGATGAAAATGGAGAAAAAGCAGAGTTACCTGGAGTTATCCAGAGTTGTACTGGAGGTGACTGAAGCAAAGGGAAGACAAAGGAATAAGGCTCAACTACATGGAGGGTGAAACACAATGCCAGAGTTGGTGAAAGTCCAGAAGAGAAACAAGATGAAAGCCAAGGGACCTGAAAGAGGTCAAAAGCAATGGAATTGTAATGTAGAGTGGGGTATTCTGGAGTTGAACTGGAGATATTGGAGGTGAATGCCAAGGAGTACACTAGGTGCTGGGGCACTCAAAGACAGATGGGAAAAGGACTGAAAAGCAATGAAGAAGTGCAATTAGTTCAATACTGAATGGAGAAGTAAATGGAAACAGAGAAATAGAGGAACTGAATGAATACAACTCCAGAGGATGCCAGAGTGCAACAGAGGTGTACCACAAGGGTACCGGATAGTCTGGAAGGTGGAAAAGAAAACCTATAGGCCCTAGAAAATGGGCTGGAGGAGAAGCTAAAAGACAGTCCAGATGGAGGCAGAGATGAAGACTGAGAACCCCATAAGAGGAGCCAGAGGTGGGGTAATGAGGTGGGGTTGGATGGAGGTGTACCTTGAGGATACTGGAGGTGAAGATGGAGTTGAGGTGAGGGGGTCCAGAGTGGTAACTCTGGAGTGGTGGAGATTTTGGAGGTTTGAACAGAGGTTATGGGGTGTGTGATAGGTGCACTGGAGTTGATGGATGGAGGTGATAGGGTGGGGTGGTGATGGGTGGTGCCTCCCCTTTAAGGCTGTGCCCTTGAGACCCCAGAGAAACCTGAGAACACTGACCATGGAGTAAATAGAAAAAGTAAAGTAGCAATGGAGGAGAGATATTAGAAGGGCAAAAGAGCTACCAAAAGCGGAGATTATTGGAGTTGTATTAGAGGAAATCGGAGGAAATCGGAGATAACTCTGGAGTAATTGGAGTACAAAGAGGAAAGAAACAGAAATGGAAGGAATAACAGAAGATAAAAGGTAGAAATGAACAGATGGGATCGAAGGAGCATAGTCCTGAGAGAAAAAATGATGCCGGAGTTGGCAGAAGGCTAATGATGGTCTTGGTCAGCCCTAAGTGTGGGGAGAGGTGTCTGGAACAAAGCCAGTCGGAGGTCTGCAGGACGAGACTGCAAAAGTTGACAACCTAGAAGAAAGACAACAGAGACAACAACAACAAACTAGAGAATTGCTAGGGATGGCAAAGAGCTTAGTGGGACAAATCATTGGTCAGTCCTTAATGTGGAGAGAAATCCAGACAAAGCTGGTCGGAGGTCTACAGACAATGACTGCAGAAGGCCTGAGGCCTTGGGCAAATCCCAGAGGTGCAACTTTCAGGATTATATTTCTGGATGGAGTCCTGGAGTGCAGAGGTTTGGCATTCAATCTATAAGAGTATGTTAGATGAAGTTGTGGCTTCTTAAACCCAATGATCAATGGATCGTTTACTGGGTGAGCACGTGGTGTCCTATACTAACAAACATCAATGAACCCAAAGAGGTTTGGCATGAAGGCCACAGAGGTGAATTGCCTGAAGGAAAGAGAAAGGGAAACAAATGGTCTGGAGTGGACCAGAGTTTGTTGGAGGTGTCAGAGTTGACAAAGGTGAAGGCCTGAAGGGCCAACAGAGGGAAAGGAGAACAAAAGAGAAAACAGAGTGGCCCAGAATGGACCAGATGCTGCCAGAGCAGACAGCACAGAAGGGTCTGAAACAAAAGGGATATAGACACAAGAAGACAGAATCAGAGCTAAAGCAGAGTGGTCCAGAGCAGACCTGGAGGGAGGGTGAGACAGTCCAGAGTGGATCCAGAGGAGAAGTCATGAGTTCATAAATGGACTGAATGAAAAGAGAGGATGCATCTGAGGGTGCTCCAGAATGGAGCACAGACAAGGGCAACACAAGTCCCAGGTCCAGAGAACAGAATGGAAGAGAAAAAAAGAGGACAGAAAGAAAAGAGTCTGGAGTTGCTGGAGCAAACTGGAGTCAGAACAGAGTTACCTTTAGACCTAATGTCTGGAGGTACAGAGGAAACTGAGAGGAAGGATGAAAAATTGCATCAAGGTGCTCTAAAAGAGAGTGCAGACAAGGGCAACATGGTCCCAGGTCTGGAGAAGAGAAATGGAAAGGAAAAGAAGAAAATGAAACAGAAGCTCCATAGTTGCTGGAGTGAAGTTGAAATGGAGTTACCTTTGAACTTGATGTTTTCAGGTATGGAAGGAGCAGAGTGTGAGCCAGAGTGACTAGAGTGGTGGCTGTTAAGCATTGCAGCACTGGAGATGAGAAACAGAATAACCTTTGGACTTTGTGGTCCTCAGATTCACAGCTCAGAGGAAAGAAATGAAGGAGAAAACAGAGCGCAGAATGAAGCAAAATGAAAAGAGAGCTTCAAGGAGAAAAGGCTCTGGAGTTGCCAGAGCAAACCAGAGTTAGGGTGGAGTTACCTTTGGGCTTGTGATTGTCAGGTAAAGAGGAAACAGAGGGTGTTTATCAACTGTTAATGGTGCTCCTTGAAGAGGAGTCTACCATTGTGACCTAGTATCAGAACAAGGGACAGAGAACTGGAACAAGGAAAAGAAATGGGAAAGACCCAAGGGGGAACTTTTACCCTAATGTTCGGACTGACTGGACATAGCTGGAGTTAGTGGACAAGAAATGGAGTCACTAGTGGACTTGGGGGTCCAAAAGCATAGAGGAAAGCAGAGGAAAAGAAACAAATAGAAGAGGCAGAAAAGATGGAGAAAAGGGAAGGAACCAAAGGGGATTCCTTACCCAGATGTCTAGACTGACTGGATAAGCCAGAGTCAGTGGATAACGAACAGAGTTACCTTCGGACTTTTGGTCCTTAGGTAGGGAGAGTCAGAGGAAAGGAACAAAGAGGAAACTGATAGAGGAATGACAGAGGAAATAAAGCAGAGAGAGGAAAAAATAGAATGGAGAGATAAAGAAAGGACCTGAAGAGGGTCCAATACCATATCATCCAGACTTGCTGGAGTTGGCAACAGAGAAGGTGGGGTAACCTTCAGACTTGAGATCTGAAAGGTTGGAGGTAACAGAGTTGAGGGTGGAGGGAAGTCAGACATTGTGAGGATGACTTTCCTATTGAAGGTGTCTTACCTTCCTCCAGTGAGGGGCTAGAGGTGGCTGACAGAGTGAACTAAGCCATCCATCTTGCATGTGCACATGAATAGAGTGGCATTGACAAGGAAGTGAAAAGGTGAAAAGTCTGAGGGCCATGGCAATTCCAGAGTGCACTCTGGAGTGGAGGCATGGGGGGTTTGGCATTCCACTTACCAGGGTCGGATGATGTGCTGCTTGTGTTCCAGTCACTCAATGGAGTCTTGTGGATAAGTGGTGGTGTCCTAAAACCAACAAAATAGAAACCCAAAGAGCTGACATGAAAGTCAAGGGTGGTCTCACCAGAGGGCATGGGAGGAGAAGTCAGCAACTAGGAAGAGGGATGGAGGACCTGCCAAGAGGGTGAAGTTGGGTTGGAGTTCAGAGGTTCAGAGTGACAAAATAAGAGGGGGGCCATCAAGAGGACAGTGGGAAGTCAGAGGAGTGTCATAATGACTGAAGTCAGTGCATGGTTGGGTTCAACAAGGATCCCAAGAGAATGCTGAGGTCATGACGAGTGTTCATGATGGTGTAAGATTGTGAGGTTGGAGACAAAAAGAGTGGAGACCTGCTCAAGTGGCAGCATGAATATACTATTAAGGTCTGGTCTCTCCAGACTCAAGTCCAATCAGAGGTCCAGAGATGCTGAGGGGTGGTCAACAAAGTTCATCTCAGAGTTGGACTGAAGTCTGGAGTGGAGGAGTTGGAGCAGAGTTGCATAGAAAGGACATCAGTGCAGGACTTATGAGTCACACCCTTGAACAGGTCTGTGTCCTTGTATGTCAGGGAAGCAGAGGTCCAACAGGAGGAGGGGGAGATTGCAATAAGAGTGAGGAGGGGTGACTAATTTGATATTCATGCTGAGGAATACATGACAGAGGTACAGAGGTTTTATACTAAAAGGTGAATAGGGACATCAAGGATGTCAGGGAATAAGTGAGATAATATCAAGAGTCCATAAGGGACCAAAAAAGGATAAAGGAAGCAAAGAGGAGTACAAACGAGAATGTATGAGAGATATCCAGGTCCAAAGAGAGCTGAGTCCCTGTGTGAGCACAGCCTTGGTCTGAAGCAGAGGAGGTGGAGGTGGACTGGATGGCAGAGGTGGCCAGAGATGGCTGGAGATGAGGCCAGAGGGGGCAGAGATGGATGGGATGTCATGGATATGACACTAATTCATCTTCATCATCCTATAGTTCCCTGAAGTAGGGTCCTGTAGAAGAGTCCAATTCAGCTGGTAGTGGTGTCAAGGGAGACAGAAGGCTTCAATTGGGATGATAGCTGGAGGCAGAGTCACCAGGCCTGCTGGTCAGGCTGACAAACTCACTGGGGATGGTACAAGAACTGCCAAAGGCAGCCTGCAGCATATGCTCACATTGGATAGTATGTGACTGAGAAGATATAGTATGGTTGTAAGGACCTAGTCAAGTATTAGTATGAATATACTATCAAGTCTGGATCCTCCAGGTCAAGTCCAACCAGAGGTCCAAAGGGGCTAAGGGGAGAAGCAGAGGTAAGTGGCAGAGGTGGACCAGAGTCCAGGCAGAGTAGTAGAGACAGAGGGGACTTATGAGGACTTGGTGCAAGACTTATATGTCACACCCTTGCCTAAGTCCAGTCCTCAGATTTCAGAGGACATAGGAGCAGACGTTGTAGAGGGGTAAGGGGGGAGAGAGGCAGGTGGGTGAAGGGGATTGGAACAAGATTAGAAGGAGTGACTTAATCAATATTCATACTAAAGAGATACAACACAGAATGTACAGGACATATATACTGAGGAGGAGAATGACTAAAGTATAGGACCAGAATGAAGTATGTACTGGAGGAGACAGAAGCAAAGTGTACTGGAGTGCAGCCTCAGAGCTGTGCTCCTAGGTGAGCACTGGTATCTAAGTGAAGTCTAAGTGAAGGGTAAAACAGAATTGAATGAGTAACAATGGTTAAGCATAGGAAAAAGGGTCAATAAGGTTTGGTATTGTAATTGTCCAAATAAAAAAACTACAAGAGATTATGGAAAACAGACCGGAGTTGTGGACAGAGTTGTACCAGAGACATCAGAGTTGTGTAGCAGACTTGGATGAGACTCCAAGGGGTAGGTGAGGATAATAATGGAGGTGGACAGAGAAGGCATTAGAGATGTCAGATGGATGGATGTGACAGTTTGGAGTCCAGTGGACAAGCACTGGAGCAGAGGTAAATGCATCCTTAAGAGACCAGAATGCTGATTGGCAGGCCTCAGAGAAATTCCAAGGGGTGCCTTTGTGGGTGAGGCAGGTGAGAGGAACTGCAATGTTAGCATAATTGTGGATGAAATAACGATAAAAGTTGGCGAAGCCAAGGAACACTTGAATGTCCTTGACTTTCTGGGACTTTGGCCAATCCATGATGGCTTTGATTTTGTCTTTGGCCATGGAGAGGCCAGAGGGGGAGAGAATGTATCTGAGGTATTTGATGGAGTCCATGTGCCACTTACACTTCTCTAGCTTTAGGTAGAGGCCATTAGCATGGAGTTGGCAGAGTACCTCCCAGACATGTTTCTGGTGGGTGGCAGGATCATGGGAGTAAATTAGAATATTGTTGAGGTACATACTACAATGCAGACATTGAGCATGTCTGTGAAGATACTATTGACAAACTGCTGGAAGGTGGCAGGGGCATTAGTCAGACCAAATGGTATTACCAACCATTCAAAAGACCCATAGTGGGTCTGGAAGGTCATTTTCCATTCATCACCCTCAGTGATGTGGACCAGATGGTATGTATGCTGAAGGTCGAGCTTGGTGTAGATCTTTGCTCTGCTCAGAGCATTGAGCAAATCGGAGGTGCATGGAAGGGGATAGTGGTCCCTTTTGATAATAGCATTAGGACCTCAGAAGTCAACACACAGGCAAAGTGACCCATTCTTCTTAATGAAGAGTATAGGAGCTGCATGCAGAGGACTTGAGGCCCAGATGAAGCCAATTTGGAGGTGTTCATTGATGAAATTGCAGAGGGTCTGAGTTTCAGTGGGGGAGAGAGAGTAGAGCTTTCCAATTGAAGGGGAAGCGCCGTCCTCCAGCTCAATTTTGAGATCAAATGGCCAGTGAGGAGTGAGGGTGTTCATGCACTTCTTGCTGAAGATGTCAGTGAACTCATGGTACTCCAGAGGAACTTCAAAGAGGTCTGCTTCATCTAGAGCATTGGAGACAGCAGCAGAGCATGCTTTGGCCTGATCAAGAGACTGGAGGGAGATGGCGAATTGGACAGAGCCATCTATCTTGCAAGCATGCACAAAAGCAGCAGCATTGATGAAAGAAATGGGGGGGCAGGTAAGTCTGGGGGCTTTCAGTGATTCTGGAGTGCACTCTGGGGGTGGAGTAGAGGTGTGTGAAGGTGGGGGCCCCAGAGATGTGGAGGGTGACGTCAGGCTTGGCATTCTACCTGTAGGGGTCATGAACAAGATGCTGCTTAATACCCAGTTGATCAACAGATTATATCAGGTCAGCCAGCTGTGTCCTAGAACCAACAAACAAAAGGAATCCAAGGAGGTGACATAGAATGTCTTGGAGGTTGAATTGCTGGAGGGAAAGAGGAGAGAATGCTCTATGAAGGAGGATATAATAGAGGATAATAAACCATCAAAAAGGTGGAGTGTGATCAGAAATACAAAGTTGGTAGGTATTTTATGTTTTTTGATAAAAGATGAGTCAACAAAGCAATAAGTAGAACTAGAGTCAACAAGAGCTGGTACTGAAGAAATAGAAAGCTGAGGAATAGTTACAAGAAGTCAAAGTGAATTTGGATTAGAGAGAGTGGATGCATTGAGATGTAACTCCTTCAGAGCACAGTTGGATTCAACACAACTCCCAGCCCATGTGAAGTCATGGGAGTCACTCTCTATTTTTTTGCCTCAGAGGAGGCAGAGCTGGAGCTGGACACCACCAGAGTTGTGGTAGCGGCCTTGGCCTTCACAGCTCTAGATGTTGACTTTGGACACTTCTTAGTGGAGTGACCAGGTTGTCCACAGAAAAAACAAAGATTGTTGTTGAGATGGCACTGACATTCCTTCAGAAGAAGTTTACCATCTTTGCCTGGCTTGGCAGAGGCAGTTGCAGAGTTGTTGGAAGAGGATTTTAAGGGGTGCTGATTGCCAGAGTTGGAACCAGAGGCCTTGGTTGCATGGTTGATTTCTTCCTTGTGCTCCCAGTACTGGTGATTGATCTGCTGGGCAAGCACCCAGAGATCATAGATGTTGTCTGGCTTACCCTGCCAGGACAACTTGTTCTTAATGCAGTCTGGCAGTCCATTGTAGAAACTCCAATAGAGTGCACTGGAGCCCCAGTCCCAGACTTGGCACATGAGGTCGTTCCACTCAACAATGTATCTAGAAATACATTGTGAGTCTTTCATGTGTAGTTGCTCAAGTTGAGCTTTTACATCAGCAACTGGGTCATGGGGACCAAAGTTAGATTGCAGCCCAAACAGGAATGCCTTCCAGTTCAATATCCAGAGTGGATGAGACTCTGGAGTTTCAATGTTAAGGAAGTCTGGTTTGAAGTATTCTAGGGCAAAGCCCTTGAGATACAACTGCATGAAAGTTACCTTTGTCCTATCCTTTTTGAAGGACTTTGGATTTGCTTGGAAGTTCAGTTCACACTGAACTATAAAAGGGCAGAGTTTCTTGGTGTCTGTTCTGTTGAATGGATCTGGTTTGTGAACTTTCATTTTCAGAGCATTGGAGCCTTTCTTGCGACACAACACCTATCTGATCATGTCCCACATTGCTGTAGAGAACTGTGGTTCCCTATATTTGTATTCCAGATTTATAGGGCATCTGATGACATTGCAACACATCTGGTGTTATCCTGGTCATCCCAATGTTATCCTGGTAGACCAGATGATTTCCTGGTATGTTTTTGGCCAGGATCAATCCCATATATGACTGGGTTGCACAGAAACCGGCCAGAGTTGGTTTATACTAGCTGGGATCACTTCCCAGCAATGTTTCCTGGTATTCTGATATCCAGGTATATGTCATATCCATGACATCCCATCCATCTCTGCCCCTTCCAGCCTCATCTCCAGCCACCTCCATTGCCCTCAGTCCATCTCCACTTTCTCCACACTCGAAGCTCCACTCCTCTGCTTTGGACCAAGGCTGTGCTTGCACAGGGACTCAGCTATACTTTGGACCTGGATATCTTTCGTACATTCCATTTGTACATCTCTTTGCTTCCTCCATCACTTCTTGGTCCCTTATGGACCCTTGATATTATCTCACTCATTCCCTGACATCCTTGATGTCCCTATCCTTCTTCTAGTATAAAACATCTGTACCCTCTGTCATGTATCCCTTAGCATGAATATCGATTTAGTCACCTCTCCTGATCCTTGTTGCAATCCCCTCCTCCTGTTGGAACTCCACTCCTCTGAAATACAAGGACATAGACCTGTTCAAGGGCATGACACATAAGTCCTGTGCTGACATCCTTTCCATGCAACTCTGCTCCGACACCTCCACTCTGGACTTTGGTCCAACTCTGAGACAAACTTTGTCAACCACCCCTCAGTACCTCTGGAACTCTGATCAGACTTGAGTCCAGAGAGACTGGACCTTAACAGTATGTTTGTTTGTGACTGATTTATGTTGTTTTGGGCCGGTTTAGCTATTTTTATCTATTTGACATTGTTTTATGTTAGTTGAGCACTACATAGGCATGTCACTACTTACCTAATACAGTTTTCCCTCTTCCCTCAGTGTTTGAATGCCCAGTATAAGCCTGAACACCTGGTCCTAGTCCTCCCTTGCTGTCTGCATTGTGCACAGAAGTCTGGGAACACATCTGGAAGTCCAGAGTCTGGTTCCTTTTGGAGAAGGCCCCCATAGGAGTTGTCCACACTGGTGGTATGCTCTTTCTCATTCTTTTATTACCCATTTCTGGCCATTTAGCATTGCCTTGCAACTCCCTGGGATGAACACATTGCCCCATTTCTTTCTCTTGCCTCACACTCAGGCACATTTAGTTCTTTACAACTGGAGCCCACTGCAAGGGAGTCCAGCATTTCATTTGGCCTCACCCTTCCACTTTTTCATTCCATTTAAACTTGAACTTTCCCTTCTCCACTGCTATACTTGTCTGCCCATTTCTGCCACATATGACACCTCCTGAACTTTGATACCACCTTCCTAACTTCCTTCCAACCCTATTGTATGCTATCAGGTGATATTTACAAGACTTACTACACATCTGACCCTTATTTCATCATTTATGTTATATCCAAGCCTTTAAGCATTCCATTATAACACAGCCAACATTCATTTTACCATTCCAGGACACCCCTGACATACCTAGATTTGACAGCATGCCATGCCAACTTCCCCAGTTCCTGGAGGATGTTGAGGAATTAACAAGCCAGGCCAGCTTTAATGATTGAGATACCATCCAGCTGGCAATCCAGTGTGTGGTTTTTGAGGAAGTGGAGCTATGGGAGATAATGGAAGAGGTATCCAACCCTACACCTAGCTGGTCCCAGTTCGTCAAGGTGGTGAAGGAACTTTATCCAGGATGTAAGCCAGTATACACCCAGAAAGCTCTGATCACCCTTGTTCAGCAGTTCCAACATGAGTCCATACACACTCTGGATGACCTCGGCTGGTATCACTGGAGCTTTTTCAAGATCTCCACCCCTCTCCTTAGTGCTGGCCAGCTTGGTGAATGTGAACAGAATGAGCTCTTCTTTACAGGGTTCCCATCTAATCTAGCGACCCACCTTAACTATTGGCTAGAAATCATCCATCCAGAGATCTACCCTAATGAGCCCTATCCAATGGAGTACATCATGGATGCTGCCTTATTTCCTCTCTCCTGGGTTGCATCCAAAGCAGCTGCTCCACCTCCCAGTCCAATGCCATATACTGCAAGTCCAGTTCCAGGTGCATTACTGGCTAGCCACCCTTCATATCCAATGTCATATAATTCAAGTCCGGTCCCAGCTGTCCTACCAGCTATTCCACCCCCATATCTGATGCCATACACCACAAGTCCAGTTCCAAAGCCCTTACTGATCGTCCAGACATCCGCTCTCCTTCCCTACTCATTGCCAGTATCTGCCTCTCCTACTCCAGAGGTTTCCTGCCTCCTTTCATCTAAAGCCATGTCCTCCATCATGCAAACCCCCACTTTTGACCTTACCTCACTGCCACATGCACCATGCACCACACCAGGTATGCCACCAGTTGTACTGAGCCAATCACCACCAGATGCTGCACAGGGCACCCCTGAAACAACCCAGGAAGTCTTTGACATTGAGCTGGCCATACTTGCAATCGACACAATTGCATTGAAAGACTCCCTAGAGCCAGTTGGAGCAGATCTGAAGTGGTGGGATGATGGTATAGAGGCCTTGGACCTAGAATCCACCAATATTGAGCTGGAGATCTGGAAAGTCGATGGGAACACACTGAATATCAAGCTGGATGCACTAGCCATCACCCCTGGAGAACTTGAGGATATACCAGACACAGCAAGAAGCATGCCAGCCCAAGTTCTATCCACTCTGGATGAACTCTGCCCAACTCCGGATGCCCTCCAGAGTCATCTCTGCAGAGGATCACCTGCCCCATCCATAGCAGATACTGGAACAATCATCTTGTGCACCAGAGCCACTGCCCTCATCCAGTCGAAGTCCAGCCCAATCCAGACAAACTCCACCTATCTCTGGATGCTCACTGGAGTCATTCCTGTCCATTATGCTGCACATTGGACGTATCACATCACCAGAACAGAGGTATTACACCTCCAGAGGGTTGCACTAGCTAGTATCAGTATCACCATCTTATCCACTCCATCCATAGCATCCACCAGGGCCACCACACTGTGCATGGGACCTATCACATCACCTGGATCACTGGTATCACCACTGCTATACCTGGGTCATGCTACTCCCAGAGATTCACTGACTGGGGACAGTCAGCATTCAACTCCCCTGCAGATGTAGAGAACTGTGGTTCCCTATGTTTGTATTCCAGATTTATAGGGCATCCAATGACATCACAACACATTCAGTGTTATACCTGTCATCCTGATGTTATCCTGGTAGACCGGATGATTTCCCAGTACATTTCTAGCTGGGATTGATCCCCTACATGACCAGGTTGCACAGAAACCAGCTGGAGTTGGTTTATACTGGCCAGGATCACTTTCTGGCAATGTTTCCTACTATTCTGATGTCCAAGTATGTTTGTTTGTGACTGGTTTATGTTGTTTGGGGCTGGTTTAGCTATTTTTACCTATTTGACATTGTTTTATGTTAGTTGAGCACTACATAGGCATGTCACTACTTACCTAATACGGTTTTCCCTCTTCCCTCAATGTTTAAATGCCCAGTATAAGTCTGAACGCCCAGTCCTAGTCCTCTCTCACTGTCTGCATTGTGCACAGAAGTCTGGGAATGCATCTGGAAGTCCAGAGTCCAGTTCCTTTTGGAGAAGGCTGCCATAGGAGTTGTCCACACTGGTGGTACACTCTTTCTTGTTCTTTTATTACCCATTTCCAGCCATTTGGCATTGCCTTGCCACTCCATGGGACAAACACATCACCCCATTTCTTTCTCTTGCCTCACACACAGGCACATTTAGTTCTTTACATCACTTCAGCAAGCTAAGCAAATAGTTTGAAAGCCAGTGGGACATCATTTGCAGTGTCAAAGGCATTACCTTGTCCTTGACCCCAGGGGTCATTGGATTCATCAGAGTTCTTGGAGTTGGAGTTGGAAGAGTCACCATCATCTCCACCATCATCCCCTGGTATGGGAGATGGAGGACCACCAGATCCACTGTGTGCTACTTCATCTTCATCATTCCATAGTTCCCTGAAGCAGGGTCCTGCAGGTGAGTCCAATTCTGCTGGTAGTGGCATCAAGGGAGACAGAAGGCTTCAATTAGGATAATAATCAGAGACAGAGTCATCAGATGCTGGTCAGGCTGATAAACTTGCCAGGGATGGTGTGAGAACTGCCAAAGGCAGCCCACAGTGCATGCTCACATTGGATGGTGCATGAAGGAGAAGACATTAGTAAATGAAATGAACCTAGACAAGTATCAGTATGAATATACTGTCAAGTCCAGGCCCTTTGGATCAAGTCCGACCAGAGGTCCAAAGGGGCTGAAGAGGGAAGCAAAGGTAAGCAGCAGAAGTGGACTGGAGTCCAAATGAAGTAGTGGAGACAGAGAGAACTTATGAGAACTTAGCACAGGACTTGTGTGTTGTGCCCTTGTCCAAGTTCGGTCCTTGGATTTCAGAGAACATAGGGGCAGAGGTTCTGGAGAAGGAGAGAGACAGAGGAAGATGAGGCAAGGGAGATCAGACAAGAGTAGGAGGAGAGACTTATGCGATATTTGTACTGAGGACATACAGAGCAGAGGACAGAGGACTTATATGTATACTAAGGAGAAATGTGACTAATTCTAGGATTGATGCAAGGTGTGAAACAGAGGAGTTCAGGGATAAGAAATAATGGAAATCAAGGGATGAGTGAAACATAAGGATGAGTACAGGGTTTGGATATATGACAATGTCATAAAGGATTAGTTATGAAATAGTCCGAATAAAGAAACTACAAAGGAGGATGGAAAACCATCCAGAGTTGTGGTGGAGTTGAGACTGGAGGCACTGGAGTTGAGTAAGAGGATAGAGCTCCAAGGGATAAGTGATAGAGGATGACAGACAGAGGGGCCAGAGTTGGCCAGAGTTGGCATTATAGGGGAGCAGATGGCTGGATGTAATAGTTCAGGGAAGTTCCTTAGGCAAGGAACTTGTGGATGACAAGACTTAAGAGAACATGTAGATTGCATAGCACTAGCTTGGGTTACAGGACTGCTTGGTGACTACTTAAATAGAGGTAAGAGATGAGCATGGACCAACTAAGAGTAGGCATGGAACAGGAAAGAAAGTGATGGAACATCTGCTAAAGTGGCAATAGACTCACAAGCTGATGCAAGAGAATCAGCTTAGGAGATAAAGTTCAAAAGTAGTGGCAATCTACTAGAGTAAATGAAGAGTCATAGCAGTGGAGGACTCAAAGGAAACTAGGAATTTAAGATATTGTCCATGCAGTCATGGGTAACAAAAGGGAATGCAAATCAGAATGAGTAGTAGTCTGCATGTTAAGGATAAAAATATAACAGTCCAGAGCAAAGGAGTTGGAGCAGAGGTATGCAATAAGGACATCAGCACAGGACTTATGTGTCATGCCCTTGAACAGGTCCATGTCCTCATATTTCAAAGGAGTGGAGGTCTGACAAGAGGAGAAGGAGATTGCAACAAGAGTAAGAAGAGGTAACTAATTCAATATTTGTGCTAAGGTTACACAACAGACAGTACAGAGGTTTTATAATGAAGGTCAACAGGGACATCAAAATGTCAGGGAATGAGTGACATAAGATCAAGGGTCTATAAGAGACAGAGAAGGGATTAAGGAAGCAAAGGAAAGTACAAATGAGAATATATAGTGACCTCAAAAACTCTTTCCATGTTGGCCTGGATGGTGGTGTGCTTCACACACCACCAAACAGTGTGGGAATTACAATTAGCTTTGGTGGAGTTATAAATAGTACATACACCTGGCTATGAAATCACCCCCTGGGTTATGTAATTTAGTTCACACAATATGGAGATATAATTGATTCAAAACACTAATGTCATGGAAAGGGTTTTTGCACTTTTGGATTGATGACTAGAATCTCACTCAAATCATACAATAACTGTTATTGTTTGTTGATATATACAAACAGACATATATAATTAACACATCTGAGTTTAAAAAAGTTCCCACACTTCCTGATTCTCTATTTTCATCATGGTCAGATCTCTCTCTCTTACTCAACAAAGCACCATCCTCTTCTTGCTTGATGCTGGCCATTCTGGTGAAGCCATTGCCAAGCAAACTGGTGTTAGCCCTTCTACCATATCCAAACTTTGCTCCAAAGAGCCTTCTGCTCTTCCTAAGGCTGTAGGAGATTGCCCTCCCAAGCTATCCCCTACCAATATTTGACATGCTCAATATCTGATTACCTCTGGAAAGGCTGAAAATGCTGTTCAAGTCACCAAATCTCTTACCAACCTCTTTCTGCCAGTATAGTTTGCCTTCATTTGAAGGAAGCTGGTATAAAAGCTGTGGTCAAGTCCAAATATCCTCTTCTCTCTGCTAGGTATCACAAGGCTCTGTCATATCTGTGCCCAACCACCTATCTCTGCCTCCTCTGACCCCTTTTCCAACCAACTCCAATCACCTCCATTCCCCTGTAGTCCACCTCTGTTTTCACCATGTATGGAGCTCCTCAGAGCTCTGCTCCTTTGATCAGACCTATGGCTGTGCTTGCTCAGAATCACCCAGACCTTATTTCCATTTGTCTTTTCTTTTGTTCTTTCATCCCTTCTCCATCCCTTATTAGTATCCTTGACAATCAGCAACCCTTAGGTTGCTTATTATCTCCTTGATTATTTTTATATGACCTCCATCTTTGTCAGATACTATTTTCATTCTGTTTTGTACCTCCTTCACTTACTCCATTCCTATATAACTCCTATGTACCTCCTGTACTATTCCTTAGTATGAATATCAACCAAAATCATCCTCCTCTCATTTCACAATTACCCCATCTCCTCCCTGTCAGACTCCTGTGCCTCTGAAATACAAGGACACAGACCTGCTTAGAGGCACAACATATAAGTCCTGCACCAATGTCCTTCTAAGTACCTCTGGTCCAACTCCTACACTAACTCCTCCATTAACCCCTAGAACTCTGCAACTCTGGTCAAACTTGAGTCTGGAGGATACACATTTTAACAGTATATTCATACTCCCTCCTAAGTAGGTCTCCACTCTTTTCTTATGTCCTCTTACCTCTACTTTATACTCTGACCCTCTGTTAGGATCTCCACATGGGCTGGAATTCATTCTGAACCCAACCATGCCCTACAGAGTTATCTCATGACCTTACCTCTGACTGACTCTACCCCTTGATGAGTCTCCTTTGGGCTACTCCTTGTGGTACCTCTGAACTCCATTCTACCCCACCTTTCAGCAGCCCTTTGTTACCCTACACCTCCATATCTTCATCTTCAGTCTGCCTTGTCAGCAACCATTCTTTTTTCTTTCTCTGTAGTATCTACCCTTATGAACTCCACTTCTCTGAACCTTTGATTCACCTCTGGTGTTTCAGAGACCCCTTCTTTCTCCTCTTCTTTGACTGCCACTGTCCTTAGACAGTTTCCAGTCACCTCCTACTCCCCCCATATCTCTGGTTGACTCTGCCTTTCAGTGAGTCACCTCTTCTTCTATTTCTCAGTTGTAGACTTTTTCTTCTCTTGCCTCCTGACAAATCACCTCTGATAATTCTTGTCACCTCCTTGGATTACTAACCTTGTTGGTTTTAGGATAGCTAGCTCACCATAAGACTCCATTGAGTAATTGGGAATGAGCAGCATTTCATTCATGATCCATACAAGATAGCAATGCCAAGCCCTCCACTGTTCTGGACTTCCAGGGCCTCTGCCTTTGTGCTCTGCCCCACTGCCTCCAGACAGCACTCTGGATTTGCCACAGCACCTCTGACTTACTGCAGTCCAGTCTGCAGTCAACCTCTAGTTGCTTACTGAGGGAAGGTGGGACACCTTGATAGAAAAGTCACCCTGCAATATCCAACTATGCCCCCAACCCTCAACATCAGCCTCCAACCCTTTTGCACCTGAGGACCACAAGTCCAAAGGTACCCTGCTTCTCTGTCACCAGCTCCAGTATCTCCAGACATAATGGTGATGGACCACCTTGGTCCTTTCATTTCCTTCCTCTCTTTGTCTTCTATATCTTCCCCTCTGACCATCTAGACCCCTTGGTAATGGACCCACTTCTGGCCATTCCATGGTATCTTTTTGTTTTTCCTCCTCTTACTTTTCTGTACCCTAGGACCTTATGTCTGAAGGAAACTCCAGCCTCACTCTGGCTGACTCCACTCAGTCCAGATAGCCCTCTACTTCTTTTTTTCTTTATTTCCTCCATACTGTACTCCAGACCTGAGACTGCATCACCCTTGTCCAGGCTCTATTTGAGAGCACTCCCTGACACATCCTTTCTTTGTCCCTCATGTGTCTTTTTATGACCTTATGATTCCCCCTCTGGGTCCACTCTGGACCATTCCCTCAACTCTGGTTGTATTCACTTGACCCTGGCCCACTGGACCCCCACCCTCTATTCTTCTCTTCCTTCTTCATTATATTCCTCCTTGTCTTCATTTTGAACTATTCCTTTCCACTCTGGCAAGTTTCAGTCCATTCTGGATGACTCTGCCTTCATACCCTATTCTTCATTTGTTCTTGTTCCTTTTCTTGTCTCATTTGTCATTGACAATTCCTGTCAACTCCAACAACCTCTGGTCCACTCCAAACCATCTATTCTTCTTCTCCCTTTGGGCAATCCACCTCTGTGGCTTTCATGCCAACCTCTTTGGGTTC
This sequence comes from Nevesoporus exiguus, assembly GCA_038089155.1. Lineage (NCBI taxonomy): Eukaryota > Fungi > Basidiomycota > Agaricomycetes > Boletales > Boletaceae > Nevesoporus > Nevesoporus exiguus. The sequence goes on from JBBPKI010000206.1 coordinate 29,270, forward strand.
ACTAATGTTTGTTTAGTATTGACTTGCACGCTCACCTTGTAATGATCCATTGATCACTAGATTTAAGAAGCCACATTTAGTCTAATGTACTCTTACAGATTGAATGCCAAACCTCTGCACTCCAGGACTCTGTCCAGAAATATAATCCCAGGAGTTGCACCTCAGATTCGCCAAAGGACTTGGATCTCTCTAGGTTCAGTCTTGCAGACCTCCAGCTGGCCTTGTCCAGTATTCTCTTCCCACTTTAAGGGCTAACTTATGATTATCTTTTAGTTTTCTGCTGTCATATCCATGACACCCCATCCATCTCCACCCCCTCTGGCCTCATCTCCAGCCATCTCCAGCCATCTCTGTCATCCTCAGTCCATCTCCACTTCCTTCATGCTCAGAGCTCCACTCCTCTATTTCGGACCAAGGCTATGCTTGCATAGGGACTTGGCTATTCTTTGGACCTGGATATCTTTCATACATTCTGTTTGTACATCTCTTTGCTTCTTCCATCCCTTCTTGGTCCCTTATGGACCCTTGATATTATCTCACTCTTTCCCTGACATCCTTGATGTCCCTGTTTACCTTCTAGTATAAAACCTCTGTACCTCTGTTGTGTATCCCTTAGCATGAATATCAATTTAGTCACCTCTCCTGATCCTCATCACGATCCCCTCCTCCTCCAGTCAGAACTCTGCTCCTCTGAAATACAAGGACACAGACCTGTTCAAGGGCACAACACATAAGTCCTGTGCTGACGTCCCTTCTATGTATCTCCACTTTGTCACCTTCACTCCAGACTTTGGTCCAACTCCAAGATGAACTTCATTGACCACCCCTCAGCACCTCCAGACCTCTGATTGGACTTGAGTCTGGAGAGACTGGACCTTAACATCTGCCATTCTCAGCATCATACCCTTCTTGTAGTCACCTCTGTTTTATTGTTTCTTCTTTTCCTATGCACTCCATTACCTCCATTTTGCTTCACTTTCACCTCTAAGTCACTCTGTATAACTCCGTTACCTCTGTTATGATCTCCAATGTTCTTTATTTTTACTCTGTCTCCTTTCTGTCTTGTTTGCCTTTTGTTTGAGAATAATTTTATTAAAAAGAAAAGACTATTTACTAATTACTACTCCTCTTTGTTTTCTCCCTCTGCTTCCACTCTGCTCTCCTTTTCCTTCTCCTTCACATCTGTTTCCTTTTCTGCTTCTCCCTCTGCCTCTGCCTCATCCAACTCCAACTTTGGTTTGACCTGCACTCCAACCTCTGCCAACTCCAGTGCTGCCTGGCACCTGCTCTCAACTCAGACCCCCTCTCTTCCTCCAATGCTTGGACCACTCCCTCCAGTGACTCTTCTATGCAGAGGAGCACTGTGAGGAGGGTGCTCTCCAAGGCAACCCTCTCCACCCTTTTGCTCACTGCCCTCAATGGTCCCACCACTGGGATCTCAACAATGGGCTGGACCCATTTTGTTACGATTTCTCATCTTATCTTATCAAGTCACATGATCACTATCACATGACCATGGGACATGTCACCTGACCGAGTCTAGGTCACTACCCTTCACTTCAATCACACTCATTCTGGACTTCCCTTATCTACACACTTCCTTAATTACCACTAGTCTAGACCCTTATCTCTTTCCCACTCCACAATGATGTAGCTATTTAGTAAGTATTCCCACACTTGCCCTAAAGTACTCTGTAGTATATAATCTGAATGTCATCAACGACCAGACTTCAGTCAAGTCTTGGTTGATTCCCCTAAATCATCCTCTTGATCTCCAGCAAGTCTAGTTAGTAGTGACCAAAGCCCTTACTGGTTTAGGTTGCCAACATTAGGACTTGACTACTCATCTTCCCTCACTACTACTCTCTATACCTCACTGTCATTCGCAACAACCCTGGACCCTAGGGGCAAAGGGAACTTAACTACCTATTCACATTCTTGCGCACTTGCACTATCTTTGATTTTATGTATACCCCAGCTATACACTGGTGAAGATTGGTTGTGCATTAGGGCACCATCAAGGGGTGAGCTCAAGAGCTCTTAATTGGTTTAAAAACCACCTCCACACATTTCATCTTCAAAGGAGCTTCAGCTTGTGTCCACATGAGGCACATATATTTTAAAATTACTACTACACAGTTGGTCATCAATGAAAGAGTGGTCTTGTGCTCATTGACCCAACTTACCTACAATATTCAAAGACTCTAGTCTGGTGGCTGTTGATCAGATAGAGTAGTTGCTGGAGTTGACAAAGGTCCTTGCAACTTTATAATGCTTTTGGATGTTCCCCTCCCACACCACAAAGTCTGAGGAGATTGAGGTACACCTCCCCTCTGAGGAAACCCAGATCAGTGAAAACTACAAGTATCACTGCCAAGTTTCTTGGGACCCCAATGATGAGTACTGGGATAGAGAAGGCAACTCCCATCACTTCTCCCCAAGAACCCCTACCCCTGAAGTAAAAGAGGAATCTGATTCAGATCATTCCCCCTTCCCAGCCAGGGAAGACGACAACAGTTGGTTACATTACCAACCACCTAACCCACGATATGTGTTACAGTTTTGTTTCTTTGTGGTCACCTCCTACTTATTTTTTTTCTTTGTCTTTGGGAGGGACTGATCACACAGGAAGTGTACATTCCATATCTCGTCATCCTGTACACAGATGACATCCACCTGATCCCATTACTATAGCTTCAGACTTTGCAGCTTCCATCTCCTTTGATATCTTTTAACATAGCCTCCTTCATCACCATCATTTGTTGGTGATGCATTACCTTCTCCACCATCTTTGATAGATGGTTACCGCCATTGGCTGTGGGCACAGCCTCTCTTAGTTAGACACTATTTAAACCTCCATGTACAGTAGTGGCTACCTCAGCCAATTCTTACACCATTCTTGTGGTTAACTATTGCCTGCTCCCTTGCTCGCCTTACTGAAGGAGAGAGCTCCAGTCCCTGCCCACCTTATCAAGGAGAGTGGCCCCAGTACTCATCAGAGTACTTCTCTGACTCAGTGAGAGTCCGTCCTTCATTGATAGCAAACCCTCTTGTGGGTCGCCCCACTAGTCGAGCATGTTCCACGAGACAGAACGGTAGTCAGCCAACTCTGAGGAGTCACCCTGCTGACCCAGGCCCTTCTACACCTATTCAGGGATGTTGCGCCTCTTCATGAGTGCCTTCCCAGTCTAGGTTAGCTGATAGCCCAGAGGTAGAAGGCAGTCATAGGTAATAGGAAACCATGACCATTACAATATGGGGTTCCAGACTCTCTACCACACAGAAGCATTTTTGAAAGACCAGACACCCATCCATATCTTCTAGATTGTATCAGAAACAATCTAAATTTCAACGACAATCTCCTCAACTACTTCCAAATTACCCAAGAAGAGGCAGCTCGTTTTAGAAGACAAGTCCTCTCAGTCCAACTCTATGTAGACTCGAGACAAGCAAACCAAAGAGTTCTTGAACTCTTACAAGACATGGAGCAGGGACTGGCAGAGCTAGAAGCTCTCAACTGACCCCCTCACAGAATGCCAATCCCAGAACCAGAACCCAAACTGGTTCAACAAGAAATCCACCATGTCGTGGCACCCATACAGGAACCCATGCCCCCATGTAGACTCCGAGATAGACAATTGCTCCAATGACCCAATCATCGACCAACTATCCTCCCCAAGCCAGAACTCCCAATTGCCACCTGCACCTGCTCCCATGACAGAAGAAATGTCAGCAGAAACCATCAGAATGCTCTTCAAGCAGCTTCTCACAATAAGAGAAGAACTCAATGAACTTAGAAGAGAGAAGGGGAAAGGAAGGGCAGAGAATGTAGAAATAAAAGTCTCCAAAAAGGTAGAGATGGTACCGGATCCTGGAAGGTTCAATGGGAGCAAAGAGGATTTTGACAACTGAAGCATAAACTTTGTACTATACATAAAAGGAAATCCAGAGTCTTTTGTCACAAATGAACAGAAAGTCATTGTGGCCTTAACCAGAATTGGTCCAAAGACAGGAGAAAAAGACAAGAATGGGGCTGGTCATTGGGCATGCCAGCAATTAAAGCACTTTATGAAAACAGACAACTGGCCCACAGAAGACATGCTTGGCAAGCTTCTCTCACAGAGGTTCAAATCTGTGAATGAAGAAGACGAAGCAAGAACAAAGCTGGAATGGTGCCAGCAAATGCCAAGTGAAACAGCACAAGCTTTTACTACCAGGTGGCTAGGCTACTATTACAACATGGGCAGAGATCTGTCAAAACCAGATCCCCAAGGAGTGCGACTGTTTGAAAAGGCACTTGATGAAAAACTTGCCTGGCAGATATACCAAGGCAGAGAAAGAAAATCTTGCATACAAGATTATATTGAAAAAGCAAAAGAACTTGGGTCCAGACTGGACTCTTTTAAATTATGAAAGACAGAGAAGGTCCAGCAAGGATCTTCACAAAGCAATTCCTACCAAGAAGGCCAAGCCTGCACATATGGAGGACAAGGCCAACCAATGGACATAGGAGCTCTGAATCAAAGGAACTCTAAATGTTATAACTGCACAAAAGACAGGCACATCGCAAGAGATTGC
>JBBPKI010000207.1:0-33814 GCA_038089155.1 Nevesoporus exiguus
TGAGCTGCTGTGATGTTAAGAGACCGTTGAGCACGGAATCCGAGAATGTCAGGAGGCGTTAGTGTATGTGGTGCCTGTTTCTTCCATGTGGTAGCTATCAGGGTCATATCGATCTGTTCGAAGCGCCATGGGGTGATGAACGTAGGATGTTCGGTTCCGCTAGACGGTATACCCCCTTGAAGCCTTGCACATGTCACGGTCGATGATTTATCACCAACGGCGACGAGGGTGAGAGCAACGAGGGCTGGGCTCCTGCGGTCAGGTTCTCTTTACCTGCGTTCAAATTAGCTCGTTCTTCGCACGGTCCAAGGCATGGCGGCAAAGATTCGTTCTCCTCACGAGTCGCTGCGTCAAACGTACCTCGCCTCGGTGGCAGGGGTTGTAGCCCCGAGGACAATGGTGTATCGCAGCGAGGCAATTTTCAGTGCTTGTCTGTGGTTGACATTGTACGATGGCTGGCTGCAGAGCCTTCTTGTGGAAACGGCCAACTCTTGAAGTAAAGCCAAGCGGCGCATCTTTGAACACATCAGACACAGCCACAAAGTAAGAACTTGACCAGTTTTCCTCTTCCGGCTTCTCCTTATCAAGGTACCCTCTTCGGCCAGATCATGCTCCTCGTCTCGCTCAGCATCTCGTGGGCATATAATTCCTGTCTATCCTCGTTAGAGAAGGAGAAAATACAGGCACAGATACTCTTCAGACGCTTGGGAAATAGGAGATGCGCCTCTTTCGCGCAGGTACAAGGGCGACGATGACGGTTTTCGTTTGTCTGTTGCTTTTCCACTAGGTTGGACGCTTGTCCCCGAAGGACAGCGAACTTCGTACCAAGATCCTCCGTGACTGTATCCCAAACGATACTGACGTTTGGAAGTTGTGGAGGGAGAAGGTCGTCGAGCAGCTCCTCAATATCGATAAGGAGGGGTCCGACAAGTTGCCCTACCTGACGCAAAACGAGAAGCTTTCAAAAGAAGAAGAGCAGCTCCTGAAGGTGCTGCTCGTGGATGCCCGTGCGGCCTTCAAAGAGTACCTCCATATCCGTGAAAAATTACCCGATGATTCTACCCTCCACAAGGGTTGAGACGTCGAAGGATCATACGACTGTTTTGGTTCACGACGAAATTCCTTGATTGATTGCTGACTACCTGTTGTCGGATACGATGCAACACATGTACACCAGAGATGTAGATTAATTTAATGACACGCTTTCGTACAGATATGACGACGCTTCTCGGACAGGACTCGAACCAAAGGAAGAAACATGCTCAGAGCTACCTGTCCATTAGAAGCTCACACTGTACACTGTGCCTGTGGTTGTGGGCAAGAACCAGTTGTACATGATGGCGTGCAAGGGATCTACAAACTATGTGACTCCATAGTGGAAATGTGCCAGGGTACTTACCCTCTATTCCAACGACTATCCCTACCGGATCCTCATCTTCCGATTCTTCCCCCTCTCAGCCTTCCGCAAGTCCGTTCTCCGCATCCTCGTCAATGATTGGAAGTATCTCAGGTGGACCAAGGCCACTGACGCTGTGTACCTCCACACTCTGGGCCGCGTCCCACTAAAGGGTGCCTCCTTTGAATCTCCAGGGTATACTCCCTCCCACCGCTACCTCAACTCTGCCGGCGTAGCTGGCTTTTGGGAAGTGAAGAGGCCATCCTTGCCAGGGCCACTGTCCGTCTCTACGAAGACAGGTGGTGGCTTGGGTTGTCCAACTCCCCATGAAGTTATACGGTCGGAAAACGTTTCGGTTAGAGTGGCCAGCTCACATTTCTGGGGTACATTTTCTCCCGGCACAAACTATACCTACCCCAACCGTTTCGTCTAGCCTCGATGCGTTAGCCTTTCCCGGGGCAATGATGAATACAAAACATCTAGATCGCATGGCGATAGAACGGAGTAAGGACTCGAACGTGGAGAAGGGGGTGGGAATGTTAAGATAGAATCAGGCCTTGAAGTACGTCGACTACGATACCCCTGTTGCACGACTACCCTCCTGGAAGGCCTTACTGTCTGAGACCATCACCACCGTCGTCATCATCGTACGTGCTGGTCTACGACTGGTACAGCTTTTCCACAATATTTAACATCTCAGGTGGTTTCGCTAGCTCGGTGTAAGCACACTGGCTTACTTAGATCCCGTATCTAATACATATACCGTCCACAATACTGAATGTAACGCATTCAGTATTCTACCTTTTGGTGTAGCGGTTATGCGTGCGGCGGTCTGATCGCTTACACTCGGTCACTGATGAGAGGCTTGACATCAAATTTGTGAAGCCACTTCTAGGTCCCTTCCGGGCCACAGCATACCGGTGGGAGAGGACAGGGTGATTGTGGTCAGGGGGGAAGACCGGGACATGAACACGCTATATGTGACAAAAAAGGCAGCGAAGGGAGCGAACAATATAGTGAGGATAGCAAACAAGTTGGTCAAGGGAGGAAACAGGACCACGATGACGAGAACATCAGGGCGACGGGGGGAACAATGAGGGCGAAGGGGGTAAACTTAGCAACGATGGGAACAAACCCACTTGAAGCTGAGAAGGCGCAGCCCGACGAAGAGCACCTGGGTTACGACACGATCACTGTATACTCCATCGTGCTCCTAGTCCAATCCCTCTTCCAACTTCTCATCTCGCAAGCAACCCTCTTGGCCAGATCATGTTCCTCGTTTCGCTCGACGCGTCGCGTGTAAAACACCTAGATATTGCTGTTCAAGAAGGAAAAGATACAAACAAGGGTGCCCTTTAAGGAACTTGTGAGTCCAGAGATGCGCAAATCTTGCGTTGGGACGAGGACGAGGACGGCAGTTTGAGGGGGGTTGTCTGGCAGCTCCTGAACATTACTTCCTTGGCCTCCTTGATGAAAGCGAGGAGGACCCGGTAGTTTCGGGTCTGGTGACAGGCCCACAGGATCTGCTCCACCGGACGCGTGTGCAGTATTTGGGGGATGCTTCGGTGTCCGCAATAGGTTACTTGAGTGTTTCGTTTACCAAAGGGCTGAGGGGACTGAGTCGCAGGGCAGAAGTTCCTGATCATTCAAGCAAAAGAGGGGGTCCTGAAATTCCTTCAGTTGACCTCTTCAATGCACAATTTGTCGTGGGCCAACATCATGTTGGTGTGCCAATTTATGTTGTTAACAGATTACCACCACAAGTTGCAACATGATAGCAGCAAGTACGATTTTCACCTGTTGGAGTCCGCTGTTGTAGCCAGGGACACCCATCGCAGTCTGAGTCGTCAAACCAAAACGGTATGGCTTGCAATACTCGCCGAGGCGTCGTCTTCACTGACTACATAGTAAGCCAGCGGAATGCCGTCGAGAGCACACCTCATACTCTTCTCGCAGGATGAAGGGTCCAACCCGCGACCATGACGGATCCGACTACGCTCTCCGTTCAGAGAGTGGGTGATATTAAGAGGCGATTGAGCGCAGAGCCCAGTAGCTTCTGGAAGCATCTGCCGGACATGATGCTTGCTTCTTCCATATGGTGGCTACCGAAGTCATATCGATTTGTCCGAAGCACCTGAAGGTGATGAATGGAGAACGTTTCGACCGGATGGTATGCGCTCTTGAAGCCTTGGGCGTGTGAAACGGACATGCTCAACACCATGTGACCCTGCTTGCTCTCATTCCACCGCGCTGGTGGTGACCATGATTGTCTGCTGCCCTCCCAAGATTCAAGTGCTCGTCCTTGGTACAGGATTGACCAGGTTCGTGTCGGGACCACCCATCGGTATACTTTAAGCACAGGACCACTTGAGGACGGCAGACGGCGACTTCTCAACATCGTCGAACAAGGGTGTGCACCAAAGCTCCTTGATCATTGTTGTGTATCGCTATATCAATGACGTGTGACTGCGAGACCCGGGAGACTACTTGGAGGGGGTGCCTCTCCAAGCTACATAAGAGCCTATCGGTTTACTAAAAGTAAACTCGATGAGGGACTTGAATTCGGATCCGCTAGATGGCCTGCGGTCTAGACGCCTTCGCAGATCGCTAGAGGTTCTGACATTGAAGGTGCCCGACCACCGTGACCCTGAGGCTCTCTGATCAACTCACGACTCGTTCTAGTGAACTTGTGTAATTGAGCACACTGTTGTGTGCCCCTTTAGCTCCTCTGCATGCCTCGCTTCCAAACTTCGAGCCTGTGCACAGTGGCGGCTGGATGTTACTCCAGTAGATTACAGTCCATCTCCGACTCGGAGGTGGAATGATATCCAGCCACTCAACGTTTCACTCCGGGTAATGTGAATCACAGTAAAATCGAACACCTATATCAACACGCTGAAAATGAACGCTACATATCTAAAAAGGCACTTGGGGAGTGGAGCAGTGGTGGACACCGCGACATGTATGTAAGTTTAGGACAGTACTTGATTGTTGCGGAGAGCCTCAGGCATTTCTCACGAGGCACCGCTACGAACGTAGCTGTCTTTCCATAGTGCACTTTGCACTACGAACGGATGGGTGAAAGTTCGTTGCACTTTGTAAGCCATTTGCGCTGAAATGTGGCTTGTAGATCCTCTGCACGGTTAAAGCGGTCGTTTCCCAGACTCAGGCGTATGGTCAATGTCCGATCGAGCGTCCAATGGAAGACGCACACACTCTCAGGTCGATCATCACTTAGATCAGGCTTATGGACGAGTTCTTGAGCGTCAAGTTGAAGGCATATATATCAGGATAACTGCCCGCTGCAACGCAGCGGGTCTCGATGAAGATTTCGAAGCCCTACTCGTGGCGCTGGGGTATTTCTTGATGGCGTCGAGGGAGGGCGAGACAACCACTCTAGAGAATGCCTCCACTCGGTCTCCCTGATTTGCTTTCCGCTCGCCTCTCTGACTTCGATCTCGACTCCAGTGCCGTAGCTGGCTTTTTTGGGGGTGATGAAACCATCTCCGCAATGGCTACCGTTCACCTCTACGAAGGTAGATGGTATCTTGGGTGGTACAACTTACCCGGAAGTTACACTATCGCGAAATACTTTGGTAAAACGGCGAATTTGCGCCTTTTGGATAGGTTATTTCCAGGCCCAAATGGTTCGCTAGCCATTGCGTGTGGGCTCGATGGCGAGAAGGGCGAGAAGAGACCTCGGTACATCGCAGCCTTATCCGGGACGATGATGGAAACTGGGCATCTAGGTTACCTGGCGATGGAACGGCGCAAGAGTATCAAACCAGAAATGATAGCTGGGCGGAAGACGGCCCATACCGACGTTGTCTACCTAGCCATGAAGTACGTCAACTATGAACAACCTGTCGAACAACTACCATTCAAGAAGGCTCTCCTTGCAGCCTTCCCTATCATTGTCAGCACCGCAGCCTGCATCATGTGTGCACTGGTCTATGATTTGTACTGCCTTTCCCTGATCTTGTTTGGTATCATCTCCAGCGGCCTTGCTAGCCTTGTCATCGGAGAAGGAAGGGTTGTCATCGAATCCGTGAAGAAACCAGCTTCTGGGTCACCTCCAGGCCACGGACTTCTGATGGGAGACCGCGGGGTGGTAGTAATCAAAGGGGAAGAACGAGACGTAAGCGTCATCACGAAAGGACATTTTGATATCTGGAGAGGGTCGCAAGAGAGGAGAAACCAGGCAAGTGAGGAGGACAGCGGGTACAAGTACCTCTGGATTGGCGTGTGCTCCTTTATGCTCCTTGTCCAATTTCTCTCCCAGCTTCTCCTCATCCCACAAGGTACTCTCTTCGGCCAGACTATGTTCCTTGCCTCACTCGCCGCCTCGTGGGTGTGCAACTCATTTTTTTTCGCTGGAGAGGGACAAAATACAGGCAGAATTACTCTTTCGGACGCTCAAGAATACGGAGATGCGCCGGTTTCGTGCTGGTACGAGGACGACCATGGCAGTTTTTGCCTGTCTTCTACTCTTCCACGGAGTCGAGAGCTTTCCCCCAAGAATGGATCAGGACCGTCGTAACAGAATCCTTGATGAGTGTCTTCCAAGGGATACACTTGTTTGGAAACGGTGGAGAGAGAAGGTCGTCGAGCAGCTCCTAAATACCGACGACACTTCCTTGACCTACTTGGTGCAGGACGAGCACTCGGACTTCTCAGAGCCAGAGGACAAGCTCCTGGAACAACTGCTTAACGATGCGCATGCAGCGTTTGAGGGGTATTTCAAAATTCATGATAGTTTACCCCCTGATTCTAGTCAGCCGGAGGAATCAAATCAATAAAGTTATGCCACTTCCCTGGCGCATTTACTGTTGAGCTTCCTGATGATTCACTTAAAAGGACTTTCGGACTATGCGTTGACGGGTTTGTAACGATAAGGTAGTGACACGCGCTGGACCTGTGCTTGACTACCGACCCGTCATCACTGCCCTCTATTTACGGCTTTACCTATGATGTTGTAGCCATGTTGTCCCTGTATATCACTTGGGCCTGATCGTTGGGATATTTGACTGCGTGTGTGCCTCGTTGCTCTTGTAGCTAGCCCGGGTTAGGAAGGCGCTCGGGCTGTCCTCAACCTGTCTCCTAGAGTTGGTATCTCATGGCAACAAATAACGTATCGACCAAATACTATTGGTGACGATTTACCGCGTCAACAAATAGGCGTTTGATGCAAATGAGATCTGCTTCCTTTAGTGTTTCAATTCCTGCATATCAGCAAATCAGAAGTGCTTGCATAGATTGGCATCTTTATAGAACTACTAGCATGGCGTATACTACAAATATGGCACTGATTATCATTCCTCGTGAGACAAGAACCTTTCTGGGCCTTGCTTCCGATCCTCACTGACTGGTCTCGTGATCGGAATGTCAGCTTTACTAGCAGATGCATTGAAAGCACTCGGCGCAAGATTCTTTCCGCACATAAACACTCATTCAGGAAGATGTCGATTTTATGCATCTTGCCGAGCGAAGCCGAAGTTCGGCTACCCCTCGTTCTTGATGACTGTCTACTTCAACCTCCTCACGAAGCATTTGAATGTACCGAGGGCTTGAAAGGGCGCATCATCGAGCTGTATACCAGGCATTGTCAGGGTACAAGCGAATCCTCATAAAACCACTCCTCTTATCACCATACGCCACGTCCGACTAGCTGGCCAGGCCGCATCATGCCGACAAATCTTCATCATCCACTCCTCGTTAGGTCCAAGGGACCAGTATGCGGTCATCGGATTATGGTGACAAATCCAGTGACTACGCCACTCCGCTCAGACAGTAGACTGCTGTGATGTTAAGAGACCGTTGAGCACAGAATCCGAGAATATCGGGAGGCGTTACTGTATGTGGTGCCTGTTTCTTCCATGTAGTAGCTATTAGGGTTATATCGACCTGTTCGAAGTGTCTTGGGGTGATGAACGTAGGATGTTCAGTTCCGCTGGACGGTATACCCCCTTGAGGCCTTGCACATGTCACGGTCGATGATGAGGGTGAGAGTGACGAAGGCTGGGCTCCTGCGGTCAGGTTCTCACTACCCGCGTTCAAATTAGCTCGTTCTTCGCACGGTCCAAGGCACGGCGGCAAAGATCCGTTCTCCTCACAAGTCACTGCGTCAAACGTACCTCGCCCCGGTGGCAGGAGTTACTATGGCCCCGAGGACAATGGTGCATTGCAGTAAACTACAGTTTGCAGGATAATCCCCAGCTTGCCGTCAGCCCGCAGCCATGCGGCGAGGTCATTGCCAGTGCTCGTCTGTGGTTGATATTGCATGATGGGGGCCTTCTTGTGGAAATGGCCAACTCCGTCCAAGCGGCGCATCAAATTTGAGCACTTCAGACACAGCCACCAAGCAAGAACTTGACCAGTACTGTCCAATTCTGAAAGTCCGGATTGATCGTTTGACTGTGGGTAATTTGTCAGGATTGCGGCGGGCCAGGGCACATCCGCGCAGACCCTGACGGTATTTGCTGCCCGGGGTTGCTAGGATGATCATCAAACGAAAAGCAATGATCACAATCATTGCCGTCTGTATCGGAGCTGTCGATCCATGTTGACGCACCGGCCTCATCGTCAACCTGTATGCGGAAGTAAAGACCGAGAGCCGGAAAATGAACCCGTCAAATGTAGCCCTATCCCGTCATTCGCTGCCTATCTGACAGGATCACATGAGACACCAGATCAAGACGAAATTAGGCAATGCGGCTACTCCGCTCAAACGACACGCTAGATATGGACGCAAGCTCCCAAGATTTCAGGAGTTATGTTGTTACACGCGGTACTGTACTAAGTACTACCTTTCCCCCGTGCCTGCCTAAAACGGCTCACCCAGAAATATCTCTTGCAGCCTTTCCGCAGACTAGGGCGCTAGCCGCTTAGGTTCAACCGCATGGACAGGTGCTCGAGCGCCTGAAGAAGGGCATTCATGTCGTGATCATCCCCTGGCGCGGTCTCGTTTACGTTTCTCAGCCTTCCTCGAGACGCTGGAATATTTATTTATGGCGACGAAGGAGGCGACCATGACCCGCTCCAAAGGATGCCCCCCCTCGGCACACCTCTCGCGCACACCACATTTAATCTCAACACGGCCGGCGTGGCTGGGTTTTTTGGGGGTGAAGAAGCCATCTCCGCAATGCATACCGTTCACCTTTACGAAGGCAGACGATGGCTCGGATGGTTCAACTCCCCAGGAAGTTACACCATCGCGAAATGCTTCGGCAGAATGGCGAACTCCCGCTTCTGGGATGGTTTGTTCCCCGGGCCAAACGACTCGCCGGCCGTTTCGTTCGGCCTTGATGGCAAGAAGGGCCCTCGGTACATCGCAGCCTTATCTGGAACGAACCTGATGAACACGCAGCATCTAGCTTATCTGGTGATGGAATGGAGCAAAGAGTTGACGCCAGAGAAGATAGAAGGGCGGAAGACGGCCCCGGTCTACGTTACCTACCTGGCAATGAAGCATGTCAACTATGAAGCCTCCGTCGAACGACTACCCCTCAAGAAGGCTCTCCTTGGGCTCATTCCCATTAGTGCTAGCGTCGTGGCGTGCATCATGTGTGCGCTGGTCTACGACTGGCTTAGCTTCTCTATGATCCTGTTCGGGATTATCTCCAGCGGTTGGGCTAGTGTTGTCGTCGGCGAAGGAAAGCTCGTCATTGAATCAGTGAAGGAGCCGGCTTCCGGGGCACCCTCGGGACACGGGGTACTGATAGGAGAGGACGGGGTGGTGGTGATCAAAGGGAAGGAACGAGACGTGAATGCCATCACGAAAGGGCGATTCGTTCTCGAGACGGACACGAGGAAGGGCGATGTGAAGAAGAAACGGGGCGAGGGGAATATTCTGGATGAAGCGAATAGGCAACGCAATGAAGGGAACGAGCATGTTGACGCGGCGAACCCCCACGACGACCGGGAGAAAGAACAGGGCGGCGCGGGGAAAAAACCAGAAATGCAAATGAGAGAGGCGGACGAGAAGCACGAAACCAGAAACGCAGATGAAAAAGCAGGCGGACAAGAGAAGAAACAGGGCGAGGGGAGTAACTCAGATGAAGCGAGTAGGCAACGCAATGAAGGGAACGAGCAGGTTGACGCGGGGAACCCCCACGGCGATCAGGAGAAAGGACAGAGCGGCGCGGGGAAAAAACTGAAAACGCAGATGGAAAAGCAGGCGGACGAGAAGCACAGCTACCATGAGATCGGTATATGCTCCCTCGTGCTCCTTGTCCAATTCCTCTTCCAGCTTCTCCTTATCCCGCAAGGTACCCTCTTCGGCCAGATCATGTTCCTCGCCTCGCTCGGCATCTCGTGGGCATATAATTCTTATTTATCCTCGTTGGAGAAGGAGAAGATACAGGCAGAGATACTCCTCCAGACGCTTGGCAAACCCGAGATGCGCTGCTTTCGCGCAGGTACGAGGACGACAATGACGGTTTTCGTTTGTCTGTTGCTTTTCCACAAGGTTACAGGCTTGTCCCTGGAGAAGGGCAACGAACTTCGTGCCAAGATCCTCCACGAGTGTATCCCAAACGATACTGACGTTTGGAAGCTGTGGAAGAAGAAAGTCGTCCAGCAACTCCTCAACATCGATAAGGAGGGGTCCGGCGACTTGCCCTACCTGACGCAAAACGAGAAGCTTTCAGAAGAAGAGGGGCGGCTCCTGAAGGTACTGCTCGGGGATGCCCGTGCGGCCTTCAATAAGTACCTCCATGTCCGTGAAGAATTACCCGATGATTCTACCTTCCATAAGGGTTGAAACGTCGAAGGATCATATGACTGTTTTGCTTCACGATATTCATGATGTTCACGACGAAATTCCTTGATTGATTGCTGACTACCTGTTGTCGGATACCATGCAACACACGTACCAGAGATGTAGATTAGTTTTATGACACGCCTTTGTACACATGACGACAGTTTTCAGACCAGACTCGAACCAAAGGAAAAAACACGCTCAGAACCACCTGTCCACTAGAAGCTCACGCTGTACACCGTGTTTGTAGTCGTGGGCAAGAACCAGTTGTTCATGATGGCGTGCAAGGGATCTACAGACTACGTGAGCACAACCACCAGTATGGGAAGGTGCCAAGGTACTGACCCTCTACTCCGACGACCATCCCCACCGGATCCTCGTCCTCCGAATCTTCGTCCTCCCAGCCTTCCGCAAATCCATCCTCCATATCCTCATCAATGATTGGGAGCATCTCCTCAGGTGGACCAAGAGCGCCGACGCCGTGTGTATCTGCATGCTGAGCTGTGTCTAACGCGCTGTTTGCACGCGACGGTTTGTAAGTGAAGTAAACCGCATCGTGCGTGATCTGCAAGCAAGAGATGAAGGAGAGCAAGCGATCGTTGTCAAACTTGGCCAATCGGCAGACAGACACCCCTGGATCCGGCGAGCGATCGGCGGTCAGGCGGTTGAAGTGGAAGTCGAGGGAGGTGATATATACCCCTTTGCGCTAGAAAACGAAATGTCTTTAGAGTGCTCGGAGGCGTCAATGTCGCAATACTAGTTACCGTCGCAACGGCTAGTTTGTCGTTTCGGTCGCCAACTGCTAAATAGTACGAGGCTTCTGCATCGCTTGAAAATGGTTGAAAATTGAGGGTGATGGCGATGTCCCGATGGTGGACGGCATTCGATCCGACGAGCAGGCGCTGAAAATCAGGGAGTATGACCAGTCTGCCATGTGATGTAAGTACAGCAAGGTCAATCCCTGATGCCAACACATGACCTGAAATGAACGTTATTGATAATGACAATGACAACCTCGCAACGAAAGCACATACATGCCATGAACTCGCCGTGGATAGAGCTATGAGAATGGCAGTTTTGAAGGAGCATTTGGGGATGTACGACAGACGATGCTAAACCACGAGTTTGTGGTAGCACGTCCAAGGTTGCACTGGATAGTTCCATAGTGGACAGCTGGTATAGCAACGCTCCACCTTCTCTCCCAAAGATACGCAGCCCACGCCCACCGCAAATAAAGACATACAGGTCGCTGACTTCGACGTAATTAATGTTGCCTAGTGGTTGACTGTGGTGCGGTCGTTGGATATCACGAATGACCGAGACCAATTGCGAGCTTGGGACATCCCAGAGGTATGCATTGTTCGTTGCGGCGGCCAGCATGGTCGGGTATGAAAAACGGAACGCTCGAGCAATCTCTGGCACGCGAAGGAGGGCCCATGCTTTGAAGTGACCTCGTTGGCTGTCTGCTGAGTAAAAGTGTGCAGTGGCCCGCGCGGATGCGTCAACCATTTTTTGGTCCGGAGGTGACGTCTCTGGATACTGATCGCCCTCTGCATCGACGGCACGCCGCCAGACTTCCTTGCAATTGTCGTGTCGGTTGAAAACGATGTATCCTCGGTCATATTCACAATGTGCGTAGTGGACTGCATGAGTCTAAAGGTGAATTGTATCAGAGACCGGGGTATCACAAAAGTTCTAGATGCCGGGCCTGACCGGAGGAAGCGCCCACAGGACACGATCACTTTTGATGTCGCACACGGACAGGCCACCTATCTGGCAGGTCGTGATAACAAAACCAAGTTCGTAATCGATTTTGATACGATGCACAACTGTTCCCGTCGCCTTCAATTCTCGAACGATGGATGGCGCCTTGCCGTGCCAGCCTCTCTCGATTTCTAGTTGCCTCTTGCCTGAAGATGAGTCGATCAGCGGTAATCAGTACCGGACACAGAAAGCGGGCGGACAATAAGCCTTCCAGTCATTTGGAATTGGGCATACATAGCGTTGGTCCCCGTCGACAAAACGGTGGAGGATTGCAGCGTTTCTGTACACGGTGGGTTCGTTGATCCCAATCAAGGCATTCCAGTCGTGCGATACCAGGATGGCAGAATACAATGAGTATAGCGGAAGGTACGATATCGTATGCAAGGCAATCTCTGCTGGCAATTGGTGTAGCATCGTAAACGAGACGGTCAAAGGATGACCCACTGGAATAATGACATCTGACAATACCACGTGACCAGCTGTGGGCCTGTCACGTGAACGTGGCTATCACGCACGTTCGATCAAGTAATCCTGGTACGGTGGCATTCCCATCCATTTTCATGAGCTGCGACTAAGGCCTGGTGTTTGTTTTCTCTTTTTCTTCCTTCTAATTTCATAGAGCTGTGACTATGCCATATCTACCACAAAAAGCCCTCAAAAACCTTAAACTATATGCCTACAAAGGTGTAGACAAGTATGTTTTCTCGTGCACAGGTGACGCCAACTTCCACCCGTTTTGACCACTCCGCAGGTCTCTTGTGTCTCGATACGTCCTTGCCCCGTACTGGAACTGGTTCATTACTCTTTGGCCGCGGACAGTTGCGCCGAACACAGTACGCGCTCAACTCAATTCTTCAACATCGGTTCAACTGGTAGTCAACTTAGATAACCCTCCTCGGGCTCTCTATAGTTGTGTTTAACGTTCTAACGCTGTTGGTTTACGATCCGTTGTATTATACCGACAAGGACGGCCCAAATGGTCCTCCGCGGTGGATATATTTCACGTGCGCTTCCTCACCTATCATCGTATTCTGATGTCCTCATCTCAGGACGTAGATGGGCCCTTGGGCTTTTCATGTACCAGACCTTTGACGCTGTGGATGGGTGAGTGGTATCGTCTCTCTGATCGGAATGCTGTTTGATGTCTATGGATCTGAAGTAAACAAGCCCGCCGGACCGGCATGGCTGGGCCGCTTGGTCAAATGTTTGATCATGGTATGCACCATTGTTTATTCCGCATTTTTTCGGGTTGATATCCGTTGACTAGGTTGCGATGCCCTGAACACCACGGTAGTGCAATAGTACTTGAAGTTGTGACATGAATATTCATACTATTTGTAGCTGGAAACTATTTTGGCTTGCAGAGCCCTCAATCTCGGTCGTTCGTGGTGGACTGTTGCATCGCAGATTGCCACTCTTGCCAACTTTTACCTAACCACTTGGGAAGAGTACCATACAGGGATACTGTATCTTGGTCCATTTTCTGGACCCGTTGAAGGTATTCTTATGATCGTAGCAATTTACATCGTTTCCGGAATCTTTGGTGAGTACCCCGTTGATCGACTATTTATCTGAACTCAGGGCCGTGCAGGACCTTCATTCTGGGACCAACGTTTCCTCACCTTCACCCATCTGCACCGTATACCACAGATCGTTGACATTTTTCCTGATATTGGTCTCAACGAAGCTTTTATGATATTTGCTGCTTTTGGTCTGGCTCTCAATATTGTGTCCAGGTACCCCGTGCCCTTTGGATGCATAGAAAGCTACTGATGTCGCTCTAAGCTACCGGAATGTTTACAAGGCGATGCGAACTAAGGGGAGCTCTACCCTCAAGCCACTGGTTTTCCTCTTTCCTTTTGTAATATCGACAGCGCTCCAGGTTCTGTGGTTGCTTGGCCCATCATTCCGCCACTCGAATATCATACATTCCCCACTTTTCCTTCCAGCCATGTGTGCTTGGGGTTTGCAGTTTGCACACCACGTTGGACGAATGATACTGAGCCACGTGACAAACTCACCCTTTCCATGGTGGAACGCTATATGGATATGGAGTGCTATCGGTGTCTTTGATGCCCACCTACCCGACTTATTCCACCAGTACGCTGTCGTTTAATCAGTGCTGCATAGTGTTCACTCTCTTCTAGATCACCTATTATCCAGTCGACACCAAGGCGTACGGCAATATATGTTTACCTAACGCTCGCAGTCTCGTTCATCGCATACGCCCGCTTTTGTACCCTCGTGATTACGGAGATCACGGAGTACCTTGGCATTGCTTGCTTTACAGTGCGTAAGAAAGATTCGGAAGGAGTCTGGCGCGATACCCGCGACGTTCAACAAGATGGATTTACCAAGCACCTCTGAATTGCTGTTCGAAGGATGTTCACCCCATAGATTGTCTCACGACGATACCATAGATCATTAGAATATAACTATTTTTATTGCGAGGCGCAGTCAGTACCATGCGCCCGAACCGGATCGTATGATAGATGGGAACCTACGAGGGATCGCTTGGAGTTTGGGAATGTACCAAGAAGTCGGGACCGGGCTTAGCGAGCCAAACTCATCCTTTTAGGACACCATATCCAGCTAGCCTAGGTCCCGCATTCATTCCGGTTGCTCTAATATCCTTTTGGCTAACCTTCATCCAATCGCAGCTCTCGAATGGCCTTGGAAGAATTGACAAACGGCAATGTTACGATGCTGTGCAGATGCTATGTTGATTGGTACTAGAGCTATGCTGATAGATGATCCTTGATGCTGTGAGTTCGCTTAAAAACATTCTCACCCTTCAAGGAGTAAACATTACTTTCTATGTCCTGAAGTAACTCTGCGATTGACCTTCAATTCCTCCAACGATCATGGCCCGGATTTGCACAAGCGGCGCAAGTATCATGTCTAGCACATAAGAAAATATCATTGTGTGGGAGGACCGCTGGTAAAAGTTCGGTCAAAAGAATGCTCTCCGCTTGAAGTGACTCAGGGGAAGACCGTATAAATAGCGCTAGTGGGAGTCCTGAGCATTCTAGATCCCTCGGCCTCCACTCGCCATGTGTTTCTGGCTGCCAGAAACATCAGTGAAATTCGAAGGTCTTGCCTATGGCGTCGTGGGGATTGCTGTTGCCATTATTCTTGCCGTGAGGCTCTCCCGGCGACCCAATGTGAGTAAATGGGCAAGACTTCTCGCACTAATACTGAGGTTCGAGTCCCTCCGCTAGCTCGACGCATTTCCTACGGTCGGACCCGACGACTTACTTAGCCCCCTAGGACCTGGTTTCAAGTTCCTGATCAGCGGTGCAAGCATTATACAAGAAGGGTATGCAAAGGTAAGCCAATACTCCGCCATCTTTCACACATACTAACACTCCGTTAAAGTACAAGTCTGCACCATTCAAGGTCGCAGATATGTACGGCTGGGTGGTTATTCTGAGTAGTCGCGAACATTTAGAGGAAATTCGGAAGGCCTCCGAGGATGAGCTGTCATTTGCGGCGGCCGCTAGCGACGTAAGAATTTATTTCGCTCCTCCGGGATTGACTCGTATCGAACGTTGATAGCGACTTAACACTCGCTATACGTTCGGAGACGAGATCCATGCTACCCCCTATCATCTCGCAGTCATTCGCTCGCAGCTGACGCGGAATATTGGAGCGTTGTATCCCGGGATCAGAGACGAGGTTACCACCGCGTTTGAAGAAGTTCTCGGCCTCAAAGGCGACCGTAAGTCGTCCCCCGATCAGGTTTTTCCGTTCGTCCATTCCAGGAACGCTCAGAGTGGAAGAGTGTATCAGCATTAAGCGCCATGCAAAAAGTCGCTTGCAGGTCAACGAATAGAGTATTCGTAGGCCTCCCGCTGTGTTTGTCTCCTCCCTTTCCTCCCTCTTGCAATTCTTAATTCATCACCTTAGGCCGCAACCCGGATTGGATCGATCTCAACGTTCGGTATTCTGTCAATGTGTTCAAGATAGGGCTCATAGTTGGGCTGTTCCCTGGATTCATAAGGCCGTAAGGTGTTGCAGTCACTTGTTCATGTGCTAATTTTGTGTAAACCTCAGTCTGGTCGCACGTTTGTTTACGGCTATTACTCGAGATACCATACGTGGTCTGAGGCATGTCGGTCCGATAATCGAAAAACGACTGAAACACTTGAGAGAGTGCGGGGTGGAGTGGGCCTCACGGCCTGTATGTTGCCTCTTTCTCCTGATATGAAGTACTAATTGCTATCCTTACCAGAACGACCTTATTTCTTGGTTAATCGAAGAGGCAGAAGGTCCGGAGTTGTCGGTAAAAGCCTTAACAACTCGCTTGCTGGTCATCAACTTTGCTACAATTCATGTGAGTGCATTGGTCATCTTGTTGCTCTGGCGCTGGAAGTCTGTTGCTACATGTGCCAGACGATTGCTATGGTACGTCCAAGCTAGTATAGCAGTACCGACTTAATAGCTTAGCATGTACTCCATTATAGAGCATCACTCACGCGTTGTTCTACCTGGCTGCGAATCCTCACTATGTCCAGCCGCTTCGCGAAGAAGTTGAACTGATCATCGAGAGAGAGGGGTGGTCGAAAGCTGCACTGGGTAAGATGCATCGAGTCGACAGTTTTCTTAGGGAGTGTCTGCGTATGGAGGGAATCTTTACTCGTAAGTGCTTTCATATTCGCTAGAAAGGCGAGCATTCTGATTACCAGTGAGCATCGGGCGCAAGGCCTTGATGGACTTCACACTCTCCGACGGAACACTCATCCCACAAGGAACGGTAATCAGTTTTCCCGCTCAGAGCCTGCACTATGATGAGAGGTTCTACGAGGAGGCAAATGTATTCAAACCCTTCAGATTTGCCGAGGCGCAGGGAGAGGATGAAGTGGGATCCAAGCATCAATTCGTCTCGACTGGCATCGAGTATCTACCCTTTGGGCACGGTAAACATGCATGGTACGGGATTCCCGTTTCCGCTCATCCTCTACGGACGGTCACATCCCGATTGTCTGATAGTCCTGGTCGTTTCTTCGCCGCTACCGAGCTGAAAACTATGTTCGCACATGTCGTAACTACATACGACGTCAAGCTCGAGAACGGCACTACGCGCCCGCGTAGTTGGCATTTTGCTGATTTTATCTCGCCGAATCCCTTCGCGAAGGTCATGTTCAGAAGGAGGGTCGACTGAGGGTTTTCCTTTGTGCTCCTGTTGCATCTTTTGGTGTTGGGACTTGTGTTGCAGTCGATTGTTTCTCATCATCACTATCTAACAATTATTATTTGGTTAGTAGAATCTTTTAAGGACTTGGAGACGTTTTTCTGTAAAATTTGTACTATTTATATTGAGCAGCAGAATAGTAGGGGAGTCTGGGATAGGATAATACCACGCAGAACATGTCAAGCCGGTGTTGTCGACCGGCGCCTGATACCCAACCCTACCGGTGAGCCCGAGCTCCCCTCTGTATATGAGTTAGAGCTAAGCCATGTCCGCCTGATTTCCGACACTGATGGGGGCGCTGCTTTCCATTTTCGGCCGGTTCGCCGCGACTCCCGCTCAACTGCGTTGCCAGCTTTACATAACACAAGGGCCATCCCCACTTCGGAGTCACCAAGCAACCTCTGGGTAAGAAATCAAGCATCATTCATCTTGATCCATCCGCTCCGAGCCAACCCGCTGTTTTCAAACCACGGCAAACTGTGCCTACTGCACGCCCCTGAGCCCTCAAACCCTCTGTGAGATCCGTGTGGTGCGACAATAGGTCTGGAGGTCCGTAAGTTCTACAGTCGAGTCACGGATATGAGATGGTTTCCGGATTTAGCCGGAGTCGTCCGAGCTAAAGTTCACTGCCCCGTCTACTTCTCTGAATCCTTACGGGAAATTGTAGTTATGTGGCGGACAGTGCCGGACGGGTCCTAGTAACTTGGACTGCGTGCAAACAGAGTCACTGAAGGACCCGGTATCGTCGACGGTCGTTACTATTGCAAGAATTCGGGGCCGCATCACAATCGAATCAGTTAGACATTTCCGGTTGACATTGTTCGGCATGTCTGACGAACTCAAGGCTCCTATTACCGCCAGCCACTGACAGAGTGCCTCGAAGGTATGAATAAAGTCACGCGCCGCTGTTTGATCGGTTTATTGCTATAGGACCCCAGCTACAATCGCAGTGATAATTTTGTAACACTGTACTTGTAGGATCCAGAGGGCCCAATCAGTGGTCGAAAAAAGGTATGGTTGGATCCGATCATCCGAGATCCGCGATGAGTACTATCATCTGCCTGTCTAGAGCCGTTTTCACACAATCTGTGCGGCTATTTAAACTATTAACTGCTGCGGGACCATGATACCTCGCCAACTACGTTATACTGGACTCCCTGTGGTAAGATTTGCAGTTGTTCCTTTATCTGCCATCTATGTTCCAGTACATTATCTACAGTTTGACCATCTGCAACTCAGGAGCGACCCCTTTTTGCTAGCTGTCGTCCAATTACCGCTGTTAAATGGTGCCACGGTAAAGTCGCCAAATGATAACGTCACATTGCTGCTTCGCAGGTTCTGCACGGTGCACTATACCCTTCTGAAGAGGCCTCTTACGAAATCGCTTATTGTCCTACTTCGAAATGAATTCTATGACCACCTTTTACCCGAGGGCGTTGAGTCCTTCATCCTCGTGTCCAGTAGGGCCAAGGGTTATATGGGTCAAACGGCTGGCCGCAAGCAGTGCGGAGCTCGACATTCATCCTACCCCCACCATGGGCTTCAAGCTACAGGCGCTACCAGAAACATTCTCAGGTGTTTTCTGTGGCGTCGCAGCCATTGCTGCAGCCATCGTCCTCATTGCAAGATTGTCTCAGCGTCCTAACGTAAGCAAGTGAACGGTCTGCTCTCACAGCATGCTCAATTTTGAGTTGCCCCGTTAGCTCGACGCATTTCCTACAGTTGGATCCAATGGCTTACTTGGTTCCTGGGGAGCCGGCTACAAGTTCCTGGCCAATGGTATAGACATTATCCAAGAAGGATACGAGAAGGCAAGTCTACGCCCTGCTCTTTCGTGCCTGCTGACGACACGACGTTTTAGTACCATTCTGCGCCATTCAAGGTTATGGATAAATACGGCTGGATGGTCATTGTGGGCAACCGCGAACATCTCGAAGAACTACGGAGAGCGCCCGATGACGTGCTTTCTTTTGTGGAAGCCACGAGCGACGTGAGTAATTCTCACGCTCCTCTGGAATTGAGTTGGCTTGATCGAATGCCGTTGGTAGCAACTGAACACTCGCTATACGCTGGGCGATGAGGTCCACGATACACCTCCCTATCATGTCATGGTTATTCGTTCGCAGCTCACTCGGAATATTGGGACGTTGTATCCCGAGATCAAAGACGAAATTATTACGTCATTTGAAGAGGTTCTGGATCTCAGAAACGGAGGTGAGTCGTCCGTTTTTGATCACGGTGAGGGATTTCCATGCGCTGATTTCCGAGTCGGCGTTTCTCAGAGTGGAAGAGCGTGCCTGCGTTAGAAGCTATCCAAAAGATTGTCTGCAGGTCAACCAACAGAATATTGGTCGGCCTACCACTCTGTTGGTTTCACTTTCTCCTTTCCGTTAGTTGTGTTGTGTGACTTATCGCTCCAGGTCGTAACCATGACTGGATTGACCTCAGCATTAAATGTGCCCTAGACGTCATGAAGTCAGGGCTTACGATCGGACTTTTCCCAAAATTCATGAGACCGTAAGACTTCTCGATTACTTACCCTAGGACGAATTTAATACAAACTAACAGTTTGGCTGCGCGTCTCTTCAATGCCTTTGCTCGAGATGCTAAGAGCGCTCAAAGGCATCTTGGTCCAATCATCGAAGAGCAACTAAAGCATTTGAACGAGCCTGAAGACAAGTGGGCAGAAAAACCTGTTTGTTGATTCTTCTTCCAGAAACGGGGGCACCCATGATTTTTTTTTGCTAGAACGATCTTATATCGTGGTTGATCGAAGAAGTCGAGAGTTCTCAACTGAATGTAAAGTCTCTGACGACTCGCGTGCTCTCAGTCATTTTCCCTGCTATCCATGTAGGTGTACTCCTTATTTAGTTACGTCTTGCCCTCAAGGTCCAACTTATCGCTCCGGCAGCCGACTTCCTCTGTATGTGTGAATATAGGTGACCGTCACAACTCAATCTAACGCACACACCATTGTAGAGCTTCACTCTTGCACTCTTCTATCTCGCAGCGAACCCTCAATATATTCAACCCCTACGCGAGGAAGTTGAAAGTATCGTCCCAGAGGGGTGGTCGAAAGCTGCGCTTGGTAAGATGCGTAAAATCGACAGCTTCCTTAAGGAGTGTCAGCGGATGGAAGGAGTGACTGCTGGTGAGTATCTAAGCGTTTATTAATGGGCTGGTCACCCTGATTACTTGGTTTACGAGTGTCCGTCGTGCGCAAGACTGTCAAAGATTTCACATTCTCGGACGGGACTCTGATACCAAAAGGTGTGATGGTAGGTATTGCCACTCGATGCATACACCACGAGGAGAAGTTCTACCATAACGCCAATGTATTCGAGCCCTTCCGATTTGCTGAAATTCAGGAAGAAGACGAAGATGGTACCGGTAGATATCAATTCGTGTCGATTGCCACCGAATATCAAGCCTTTGGGCATAGCAAGCATGCATGGTACGATTCGGGCTTCATTCCTCTCGGTAGGACGGTCAGAGACCTCGTCGTTGACAGTCCTGGACGTTTCCTTGCTGCAAACATCATGAAAACGATGCTCGCGCATATCGTTACGGCATACGACGTTAAGTTGCAAGATGGCATGACACACCCGTCAAGTCTACGCTTCGGTACTTGGATTTCACCCAGCCCGTCTGCGAAGGTCTTGTTTAGAAGGAGGGTCGACTAAGGGATTATTATTTTCCATGCCCCCGTTGCACCTTCGGGTTCCCCAGTCCCATGATCTTTCCTTGCACTGTGTTCCGAGTACCTTCATCGTTTCCAAGATTGTGTTAGTATATTTTGGTTTTTACTACCAAGACTAAATGTTTAACGGGCTTTAACCATCAAGGATGCCAACAGCCATTTATTGGAATGTGCCGACCTAGTGTGAAGACTGTAAGGACTGTACTAGGTGAGTAATTGAGTGTAATGAGTGTGTAGAGTAGCTTATCTCCGGTCGAGTAGGTATGAGACTGGAGGAAAGACGAGCAGGAGCGCGGTGAGTACGCGACGCGGCGCGGTGTCCGTAAAAGGAAATATAATATGTAACATAGACTATGGTACGGGTATAACGGCGGGCTGTCCTCCAACACCATTATTATGCTTGGTCGTGAACGCCTGCCCTCTTGCCTGCGCTTTGCATGCTGTGCGAAAGCGAGCTGTGGGACAAGCTGCTTTGAACTCATTATCATTGAGGTGGGGCATCTCACATCAGTATGAGACATGGTTTGCAAGTCGATGACACACTTCGGTCGCAACCTCGTCCCTGTCGCAGGACCCAACACCCGCGGGCGAGAATTGCTGATAGACGTGCAAGAATTATGGCCATGGAACGATGCAATCACTTCCGCCGCATGCTATAGCAAGTACTTCTCGTACATTAGAGAAGCCGAAAGGGAGAAGGAAACGCGAACTTTGAGTGCCATGGAGAGCATCCCTCGGATCTCTGCGTTCTCAGACGTAGCATCCATTTGCCTAATTTTGTTTGAGACACAGCGACCAGAAACCAGGTGGCTTGTCAAAGAGGATCGGGATGGAGGTTGATTGTGCCGTTGTCGTGGCTGACAATGTCATTCGGACGGTAGAGCCCAAGGTCAGCATCCAGATTAGCGAAGGTGCAAGTCTTGGGTCTTTTGGGGGCTAGACATAAAGTAGAACGAGATGGGAGGGTCTGCGGGCGAGTTTTGGATGGCGCTGGTGTTGAAGATGATGGTTCTGGGGGACAGACCAAGGATGCGAAGGTCCTTGAGAAGCCTCAGCAAAGTTAGGGAGTTCACCAAGTCTCGGTTGACAATGACGTCACTTATGCGAGCTGTCCGTTTGGCACTATTTGCACCGAATGTCTGTTCGGGTGTTCGATTCTAAGTTGTCCTCGATGACGTCGTCTAATGTCGCCGTGTCGTCATACCGAGGCGTTATGGAGCATGCTAGCATCTGCAGCGTGAGGTGATCCTTGTCTTAGAGCAACTGACAACGCTTGGCGTCAATTAACCTCTCCTGTAGGACACTTAGCGTGGGAATCGCAAGTGGGCTAGTACATATGTTGTGGTTAGCAAATGGATGGTCGTAAGTATTGCGGAGCTAAACGTTCGTCCTTCCCTTACTATGGACTTCAAGTTGCAAGAGCTGCTAGGGACATTCTCAGCCATTGCCTATGGCGCTGCAGGCATCGCTACTGTTATTTTCCTTGTTGCAAGGCTGTCCCGACGTCCAAATGTGAGTAAATGAACAAGACTTCTCGCTGGAACTCTCAATTTTGAGTTGCTTCGCTAGCTTGACGGATTTCCCACAGCTGGATACAGTGACTTATTTGGCTCCTGGTTGGCTGGCTTCAAGTTCCTGGCCGATGGTATAGGCGTTATGCAAGAAGGATACGAGAAGGCGAGTCGATACTCCTCTCTGTCACGCTCGCCAACACGATGTTTTAGTATCAGTCTTCTCCATTCAAGGTTGCGGACTTGTACGGCTGGATGGTCATTTTAAGCAATCGTGAACACCTCGAAGAACTGCGAAGGGCACCCAAGGACGAGCTTTCTTTTATGGACGCCTTAAACGATGTAGGCAATTGTTATACTCTTTTGGAATTGACTCTTATTGTATGTCGTCTGCAGCGGCTAAATACTCGTCATACGCTGGGTGACGAGGTTCACGATACACCACACTACCATGTCACAGTCGTCCTCTCGCAGCTTACTCGGAATATTGGAATGCTGTATCACGGGATTAGAGACGAGACTATCACCGCATTTGAAGAGGTTCTAGGTCTCAAAAGCCAAGGTATGGTCTGTTTTGAAGAAGATCCATCATGCGTTGATCTCCAAGTCTGGGACTCAGAGTGGAAAAGCATCTCACCCATAGGAGCCATTCAAGAGGTTGTCTGTAGGTCAACTAGCAGGTTGCTCGTTGGCCTCCCTTTGTGTACGTTTTTCCTCTACTTCCTCTTTTCCATGTTGCCTGATTCACCACTCCAGGTCGTAACCCCGATTGGATTGACCTCAACATCCAGCACGCCGTCAACATCGTTAAAAGTGGACTTATAATCGGGCTGTTCCCCAAGTTCATAAGACCGTAAGCTATCTCGATTTTCTTCCTTAGGACTAATTTCGCACAAACTGAAAGCCTGGTTGCCCGTTTCTTCACGGCTATCGCTCGAGACAATGTGCGCGCTCGGAAGCATCTCGGTCCAATAATAGAAGAGCGACTGAGACGTTTGAATGCGCCCGAAGACAAGTGTGCCGAGCAGCCTGTTTGTTGATTTTTCCATGCGATATGAAGGTGTTCACTGTCATATCTACCAGAACGATCTCATATCGTGGCTGGTCGAGGAAGCCGAAAGTTCTCAACTGAATGTGAAATCCTTGACAACTCGTGTGCTACTCGTATTTTTCCCCGCCATCCATGTGAGTATATGGGCCATCGTTGTCTAGTTGCGTCTGACCTCCATATCTAACATATCACTGTGCCGCAGACGACCTCCGTTGTACGTGCGAATATACATACTGCGGTCATAACTCCATACTCAACTCAGCGCACGCTCTGGTATAGAGCTTTACTCATGCACTCTTCTACCTTGCAGCAAACCCTCAGTATATTCAACCGCTCCGCGAGGAGGTCGAGGCTATTGTTGGGAAGGAGGGATGGTCGAAGGCTTCGCTTGGTAAGATGCGTAAGATCGACAGCTTCCTGAGAGAGAGTCAGCGGATAGAAGGTGTAAGTACTAGTGAGTGTTTATGTGTTTATTAATAGGCGAGAATCCTGATTACTTGGGTTATGAGTGCCCGTCGTGCGCAAGGCCATGAAGGATTTCACGTTCTCGGACGGAACTCTCATACCAAAAGGCACGGTAGTCGGCGTCGCTGCTCGATGCCTACATCATGATGAGAAGTTCTACGAGAACGCGAATGTTTTCGAGCCCTTTCGATTTGCTGAAATTCTAGAAGAAGACGGAGAGGACATCGGTAGGTATCAATTCGTGTCGACTGCTGTTGAATACCAGCCATTCGGACATGGCAAACATGCATGGTATGAAGCCTTCATTCCGCTCGGTACCAATAATTGAACATCTGATTTTCGATAGTCCCGGACGCTTCTTCGCTGCGAACCTCATGAAAACAATGCTCGCACGTGTTGTTACCACATACGACATCAAGTTGGAGGATGGCGCAACGCGCCCGCGTAGTTTGTGCTTTGGTGTTACCATCGTACCCAATCCCTCGGCAAAAGTCATGTTCAGAAGAAGGGTCGGTTAAAAAAAATTTCCCTGCTCCCTCTGCACTTTTGGACTTCTCAGCCTCCTGATCTTACTCTATACCCTGCCCTGTCGGAGAACCAGCTGACATGCTGGTACCATTGTTTACCTATTCATTAAATCACTCTTTTGGAACATCACACAACCATTCATCTTTCCTCCAGTTTCACGGACACTCGATTGGAGCCCTACCTTACTTTGTATTCGGTCGGCCGTGTTGGAGGACAGCCCGATTCTGGTACATGCGTAGTATTCACCTTTGCTTCACTCGCTACCTTCCTTATCTGGACAGTACAATTACTTAGTCGATCCTGCTCCGAGTCGTCCCTGCTTTCCTCCAGTCGCACCAATTACTCGTTACATGTCCTTACTCATGCACTGCAGTCCTTACAGACCCGTGTTCCAGGTCGACACTTCTTTCACAGGCCGCTCTAACAGTTTGATGTAGTACTAGGATCTCGCTCTTTTTTATCCCATCGTCACACTGCAGACATGTGGCTCTCACGTATCCATCATGATGCAATCTGACGTTTGGGGTGAGTTTTGGCGTTGTCGCCAGGTCCTCAGTTACGACTAATTTTCATTCTATTGACACTACTACTGTACCTACCCCTCTGGTATCTACCTTTTGATTTCATCCTTACACTGTAGAGGACGAAATCCGTGTCACGTGCCATACGCATGTCGGCTAACCGCGTTGCCTCAAACGAGCATGAACTCAGGAGCGCATCAGCCGAGGGTGTGAGGTGGTCCTCGCCCTAGAGTTTCTGGCAGGGCTTGATAGTAACCAGCATGTTTTACTAGGGGACGTTTGACATGAGAATGACAATTGTGTTCTATAGGTCGAATCCCTAGTCGTGAGCAGTGCGGAGCTAACTTCGCTCATCCTCTCCAAATTACCATGAACTTCGAGGTACTACAGGAGCTGCCAAGGACATTCTCAAGCATTACATTTGGTGTTGTGGGCATTGCTGCTGCCATCGTCCTCATTGTGAGGCTGCCACGACGTCCTAACGTGAGTAAATGAACAAGACCTCTCGAAGTAACACTCAGTTTCGAGTTGCTTCGCTAGCTTGACGCATTTCCTACAGTTGGATCGAGCGGGTTACTTGGCTCCTGGTGGGCTGGCATCAAGTTTCTGGCCAATGGCATAGATATTATACAAGAAGGATACGACAAGGCAAGTTTGTACACCGCCCTGTCGTCCTTTCCAACACGATTTTTTAGTACCAGCCTGCGCCATTCAAGGTTGCGGATGCGTACGGTTGGTTTATTATTCTGAGCAACCGCGAACACCTCGAAGAATTAAGAAAAGCCCCTGAAGAGAAGCTTTCCTTTGTGGAAGCCGCAAACGATGTGGGCAATTAATATGTTCTTCTAGAACTAGCTTCATTGAATGCCGTCGGCAGCAACTGAACACCCGTTATACGCTAGGTGACGACATCCACGACACGCCTCCATATCATGTCACTGTCATTCACTCGCACCTTACTCGGAATATCGGAACGCTATATCACGAGATCAGGGACGAGATTGTCACGGCATTTGAAGGGGTTATAGATCTCACAGGCGGAGGTGGGGTCTGTTTTCATGAAGGTTTACCATGCACTGATATCCGAGTCACGCTCTTAGAGTGGACGAGTGTCTCGGCGCTCGAGGGTATCCAACAGGTTGTCTGTCGGTCAACCAGTAGATTTCTCGTCGGCCTCCCTCTGTGTACGTTTTCCATTTACTTCATCTAGTCTGCAATGCCTAACTTGTTGCTCAAGGCCGTAACCCTGATTGGATTGATCTCAACATCCAGCACGCTGTTAACATCGCCAAAACTGGACTGACGATCGGGCTGTTTCCTAAGTTTATAAGACCGTAAGCCACCTCGAACTTCTTCTCTGGGGCTAATTTCACACAAGCTGACAGCCTGGTTGCCCGTTTCTTCACGGCCGTCGTTCGAGACGCTGCACGTGCGCGGAAGCATCTTGGTCCAATCATCGAAGAACGACTGAAACGTTTGAATGATTCTGAAAAGAAGTTTACAGAACAGCCCGTTTGTTTGATTCTTCTTCTAGATAAGGGTGCTCACTATTATCTCTTCCAGAACGATCTCATATCATGGTTGATTGAGGAAGCTGATAGCCCCCATCTGAATGTGGAATCCTTGACAACTCGTGTACTACTCGTCTTTTTCCCCGCCGTTCACGTGAGTATATTTGTCATTTGGTTGCGTCTGGCCCTCAAGGTCTAACTTATCGTTGCGGCAGACGACTTCCTCTGTACGTGCGAATCTGTCTATGCTAGTCATAGCTCAACCTAATATACGCTCGCCTGCAGGGCTTCACTCATGCACTCTTCTACCTTGCGGCGAATCCTCAATATATTCAACCGCTCCGCGAGGAAGTCGAGGCTATCGTCCAAGAAGAGGGGTGGTCGAAAGGTGCGCTTGGTAAGATGCGTAAGGTCGACAGCTTCCTCAGAGAGTGTCAGCGGATAGGAGTAAATGCCAGTGAGTATCTGTGCATTTGTTGGTGGGGTGGGCATCCTAAACTACTTCATTCGCAAGTGACCGTCGTACGCAAGGCGATGGAGGACTTCACTTTTCCGGACGGAACTTCTATACCGAAAGGCGCACTGATCGGAGTTGCCACTCGATGCCTGCACCATGACGAGAAATTCTACGAGAAGGCACATGCATTCGAGCCATTCCGGTTTGCTGAGATTCAGGAAGAGGACGAAGAAGGTGCTGGCAGATACCAACTCGTCTCGACTGCCATCGAATACCAGTCATTTGGATATGGCAAACATGCGTGGTATGAGGCTTTCATCCCCTTCTGTGGTGACAGGTGAAGATCTTATTGTTGGTAGTCCCGGACGTTTCCTTGCTGCAAACATTATGAAGACGATGCTTGCACATATCGTTACAGCATACGACATCAAGTTGGAGGACGGTGCGGTGCACCCGCGTAACTTGCGCTTTGGTGTTAGTATCATACCCAGTCCCTCTGCGAAAGTCATGTTTAGAAGGAGGGTCGATTGAATAATTATTCTTTTTCATGCTCCTACTATACTTTTGGGCTCCGGAGTCTCACGGTCTTGCCCTATGCTGTGCCTTTATGGTTTCCGAGATTGTGTAAAAATAGTGTGTTGCGTTCTTGGCTACTATGCTACGACGAAATACGGCTGAACGTCGAACCGGCCCTGCCTGCTGACAATACCATTGGTTGTTGTTGGTAGTTAGACGGGTCGAATAGGTTTCGCGTGCCACTCACTCACGTCCGGAATAGCTTTCCGGTTCAGCCTGCTCTAGGATGCACAGTCCGTAATACTAATGGCCGATGCCAGGCACGATCACGTGCACAGTCGATCACGCTCGTTACGATGGTGTCGGTTGACGTCGCCACTGGCAACCATCAGGGAGCACGCTGGGGGTGCAAGGCGGCCCTCGTCTTCAATAGAGTAGCCAACAACGCTCGATGGTAGTTAGGATGCCCTGTGGGACGTTTGTCGTGGGAGTCACGAGGATGGCTCAAATGGCTGGTCGGAACTACTGCGGAACTCAACATTCGTCTTCGTCTTGCCATGAGCCTCTTCAGGCTGCAAGAGCTACCAGGGACATTCTCAGCCATTACATGTGGTATTGTAGGCATTGCTACTGCCATTACCGTCACTGCAAGGCTGTCCCGACGTCCTAACGTGAGTACATAAATAAGGCCCCTCGCAGCAGTACTTGGTTTCTAGTTGTTTTGCTAGCTTGATGCGTTTCCTACGGTCGGATCCAATGGCCTATTTGGCTCCTGGTTGGCTGGTCTCAAGTTCCTGACCAATGGCATAGATATTATACAAGAAGGGTATGAGAAGGCAAGTTTAGCATTCCCCGCTCGCCTTACTCGTTCCCTACAACACGATGGTGCAGCATCAGTTCGCTCCATTCAAGGTTGCGGACTTGTACGGCTGGATTGTCATTCTGAGCAGTCGAGAACACCTCGAAGAATTACGAAGAGCTCCCGACGATGAGCTTTCGGTCGTGGAAGCCTTAAGCGATGTGAGTAATTGACACGTGGGTCTCAAGTTAATTCTTATTGGATATCATTGGCAGCGCCTGAGCACCCGTTACACTCTGGGTGACGAGGTTCATGATACGCCTTACTACAGTGTCACAGTGATTCTCTCGCAGCTTACTCGGAATATTGGAACATCATATCCTGAGATTAGAGACGAGATTGTTACGGCATTTGAGGACGTTCTAAATCTCACAAGCGGTGAGGTCCGCTTTGGTGAAAAATTGACATGCGCCGACCTCTAAGCTGGAAACTGTTAGAGTGGAAGAGTATCTCACCAATAGGAGCCATCCAACAGGTGGTCTGTAGGTCAACTAGCCGATTTCTCGTTGGCCTTCCTTTGTGTACGTATTCCGTTTACTCCCCCTCCCGTGTTGCCTGATTCACTACCCCAGGTTGTAATCTTGATTGGATTGATCTCAATATTCAGCATGCCGTCAACGTCGTCAAAACTGGACTTATGATCGGGCTGTTTCCTAAGTTCATAAGACCGTAAGCCATCTCTGTCGCCTTCCCTAGGCCTAATTTCATACGACTGGCAGTTTGGTTGCCCATTTATTCACAGCCGTTGCTCGAGATGATATGCGGGCTCGGAAGCATCTCGGACCAATCATCGAAGAGCGACTGAGACATTTGAATGAGCCTAAAGACAAGTGGGCTGAACAACCTGTATGTTGATTTCTCTTCCTGACACCAACGTGCTCACTTTCGTCTTTACCAGAACGATCTTATATCGTGGCTGATCGAAGAAGTCGAGAGTTCTCAGCTGAACGTAAGATCTTTAACAAGTCGTGTGCTTTCTGTCTTTTTCCCTGCTATTCATGTGAATATACTTGTTACTTCGTCACGTCTGGCACTCAAAGTCCAACTTATCACTGTGACAGACGACTTCCTCTGTACGTGCGACTGTCCATGGCAATCATAACTTAATCCGACATACCCACTGCTAGAGCTTTGCCCATGCACTTTTCTACCTAGTAGCGAACCCTCAATACATTCAACCGCTCCGAGAGGAGGTTGAAGCCGTCGTCGAAAAGGAGGGGTGGTCGAAAAGTGCGCTTGGGAAGATGCGTAAAATCGACAGCTTCCTTAGGGAGTGTCAGCGGATCGAAGGTGTAAGTGCCAGTGAGTATCTCCGCGCCTGTTAATTGGGTGACCACCCTGATTACTTGACTCATGAGTGCCTGTCATGCGCAAGGTCATGAAGGATTTTACCTTCTCGGATGGAACTTTCACGCCAAAAGGCACAATAGTCGGCGTCGCCGTCAGATGCCTACATCATGACGAGAAGTTCTACGAGAAGGCCCATGCATTCGAGCCATTCCGGTTTGCTGGGATTCAAGAGGAGGGTGAAGAAGGTGCCGGCGGGTACCAACTCGTCTCGACTGCCATCGAATACCAGCCATTTGGCCATGGAAAACACGCGTGGTGCGTGTCTGTTTTTATTCCCCTTGATGGTGACAGTTGAATATTTGTCGATAGTCCTGGACGTTTCCTTGCTGCGAACATCATGAAAACGATGCTCGCGCATATTGTCACAACCTACGACATCAAGTTAGAGGGCGGCCCGACACATCCTCATAGTCTGCGCTTTGGTGTTGGCGTTATACCCAACCCGTCGGCAAAAGTGATGTTCAGGAGGAGGGTCGATTGAAGAATTATTTATTTCCTGCTCCCATTGTGCCTGCAAAGCTTCAGATTCTACAGTTCCCCGATGTTGTCCTATATGTCATCTCAGCATGTAAAAGTAGTGTGCTGACTAGTACTGAACGCCAACCGTACTTCACATAACAACCACTGATAGAGGCCACTATCGTGCTTGACGGTGCGATCGATAGGTGACTGCCAGATCGGAAGTGGTATCGGAAACATTCACAGGCAGCGTTTAGGCATCTAGCCTTTCAATGGACGTGTGTGGCATGTTTTTTTCCCCCGTCTTCCATAGATGCTCGCCCCTCTGATCGTCTGATCGCCTGGACGTTCCCAACGAGAACTATGCTCGCGCACATCGTAGCTGACACGGTAAGTCCGATGCATATAGTGTAACTACCATAGAGGAGAGTGAATTTGAAGTTTGGCCCAGACTCTGATCGGTCCGCCGAACGTGGAACTTTCCAGTGCTGGCTCAGACGCCGATACCGCAAAGCTGCAACCGCATTATTGGCTTGTTCCCGTGCCCTGCTACTTCCCTCCTCCAATCCTCGTATATCCACCAAACTTCCCCTACAGCGCCATGAGTACATCTAGTCAAGTTCCGAGTACCATGTATGTATCATATTGTTTTCCTCCCTTTCGTGCTTAGCGAGGGTCTAGGGCGAAATCTATCACGATCACAGGTAAAGTCGTACAGCGAGGCGTTCCATTACATGCAAATTAACTATTTTTCAGGCATTGAACTTTGCACTCAAGAGCGGCGAAAACTCCCTTGCAAGACAATTCTACATCAAATTTTCTGTAGGCGGTACCTCGCGATCGATGGGTAACGCAAAGGAGTCAAAGAATCTCACATCTTGGGAAACATCTTTGTGTTTGTGGGTGGACACGACCCCTTTTTTCTATGATGGAGAGCTGATTGTTGTCAGTGACGGGGATGACCATTCCACTCTCGTCGCACATGTTTACCAGAAACACCACGTCAGGAAGGTCGAATTAGTTGAAAGTCCCTCTGAAACCGTTGGCGGGATTTTGAGCAACATGAGGGGTGGTGGTAAGGAAGCCTTACATTCGATGTGTCCTGCTGACGCGATCTCGATGATTAAAGTACTTGAAGCGACTCTCGATACCCCTGATGGATCTGATCTTTTTGGAATCGCGATCAAGTGCTCGTTAGTCGCTGAGCTTAGTATGGATGATGCAGGTGGACGTCAAGCTAGAGATGCTGTCGATAGTGCGAAAGCAGCGGTCAGCAAGTTTAGCACTCACGTCGTCGCCAGTTCTCTTGGCTCGGTGATGGATGCTGGCCCTGGCGTAGTGGCTACAGTACAGAGATTCCAGCCAATTTGTGATGCTCTGTTGCAGAGGTTGAAGGTTTTCAACGAGATTGCGACTGACATTGCTCAGGTACTTGCCACTCACTGTGGTCATCTTTCATGGTTTGAACACGTCATGGGTCTACCCTTATGTGTCGTTGGCCTGGTCTGTTTCCCCGGTCTCTTGATTTTGCTTTTCACTGTGTTCCGAGTACCTTCATCGTTTCTAAGATTGTGTTAGTATATTTTTGTTTTTACTACTAAAACGAAATGTTTAACAGGCTTTAACCATCAAGGATGCCAACAGCCATTATTGTACTTGGTCGTGAACGCCTGCCCTCTCGCATGCACCTCGCATGCTAGGCGAAAGCGAACTGTGGGACAAGCTTCTTTGAACTCATTTTCATTGAGCTGACGCATCTCACATCAGTATGAAGCATGATTTGCAAGCCGATGACACACTTTGGCCGCAACCTCATCCCCGTCGCGGGCGAGGATTGCTGATAGACGTGCAAGGACTATGGCCAGGGAACGATACCATCACTTCCACCGCATGCTGCAGCCAGTACTTCTCGTACGTGGGAGAAGCGGGGGGGTGAAGGAAGCGCGAACTTTGAGCGCCATGGAGAGCATCCCTCGGATCTCTCCGTTCTCAGACGTAGCATCCATTTGCCTAATTTTGTTTGAGACACAGCGACCAGAAAACAGGTGGCTTGTCAAAGATGGTCAGGGTGGAGGCCGATTGTGCTATCGTCGTGGCTGACAATGTGATTCAGGTGGTGGAGCCCAAAGTCAGCATCTAGATTAGCGAAGGTGCAAGTTTTGGGGCCTTTTTGGGGACTAGACATGAAGCAGAAAGATCTGTGGGCGAGTTTTGGATGGCGCTGGTGCTGAAGATGATGGTTTTGGAGGACAGACCGAGGATGCGAAGGTCCTTGACAAGCCTCAGCAAACTTGGGGAGTCCGGCTGACAATGACGTCACTTATGCGAGCTGTCCGTTTGGCACCATTTGCACCGAATGTCTGTTCGGGTGTTCGATTCCAAGTTGTCCTCGATGACGTCGTCTAATGTCGCCGCGTTGCCATACCCAGGCGTCGGGGAGCATGCTAACATCTGGAGCGCAAGGTGATCCTTGTCTTATAGCAACTGACAACGCTTGGCACCAATTAATCTCTCCTATAGGACACTTAGCGTGGGAATCGCAAGTGGGCTAGTACATATGCTGTGGTTAGCAAATGGATGGTCGTAAGTATTGCGGAGCTAAACGTTCGTCCTTCCCTTACTATGGACTTCAAGTTGCAAGAGCTGCTAGGGACATTCTCAGCCATCACCTATGGCGTTGCAGGCATCGCTACTGCTATTTTCCTTGTTGCAAGGCTGTCCCGACGTCCAAATGTGAGTAAATGAACAAGACTTCTCGCTGGAACTCTCAATTTCGAGTTGCTTCGCTAGTTTGACGGGTTTCCCACAGCTGGATACAGCGACTTATTTGGCTCCTGGTTGGCTGGCTTCAAATTCCTGGCCGATGGTATAGGCGTTATGCAAGAAGGATACGAGAAGGTGAGTCGATACTCCTCCCTGTTACGCTCGCCAACACGATGTTTTAGTATCAGTCTTCTCCATTCAAGGTTGCGGACTTGTACGGCTGGATGGTCATTCTAAGCAATCGCGAACACCTCGAAGAACTGCGAAGGGTGCCTAGGGACGAGCTTTCTTTTATAGACGCCTTAAACGATGTAGGCAATTGTTATGTTCTTCTGGAATTGACTCATTGAATGTCGCTTGCAGCGGCTAAATACTCGTCATACGCTGGGTGACGAGGTTCACGATACACCACACTACCATGTCACAGTCGTCCTCTCGCAGCTTACTTGAAATATTGGAATGCTATATTACAGGATTAGAGACGAGACTATCACCTCATTTGAAGAGGTTTTAGGTCTCAAAAGCCAAGGTGTGATCTGTTTTGAGAAGATCCGTCATGTGTTGATCTCCAAGTCTGGGACTTTCAGAGTGGAAAAGCATCTCACCCATAGGAGCCATTCAAGAGGTTGTCTGTAGGTCAACTAGCAGGTTGCTCGTTGGCCTCCCTTTGTGTATGTTTTCCGTTTACTTCCTCTTTTCCATATTGCCTGATTCACCACTCCAGGTCGTAACCCCGATTGGATTGACCTCAACATCCAGCACGCCGTCAACATCGTTAAAAGTGGACTTATAATCGGGCTGTTCCCCAAGTTCATAAGACCGTAAGCCATCTTGGTTTTCTTCCTTAGGACTAATTTCGCACAAACTGAAAGCCTGGTTGCCCATTTCTTCACGGCTATCGCTCGAGACAATGTGCGCGCTCGGAAGCATCTCGGTCCAATAATAGAAGAGCGACTGAGACGTTTGAATGCGCCCGAAGACAAGTGTGCCGAGCAGCCTGTTTGTTGATTT
>JBBPKI010000208.1:0-23895 GCA_038089155.1 Nevesoporus exiguus
GTGTACGCGACGTGCTAGAACGTGGTGCAGACGGGGACGACGGGAAACGTCGGGGATATCGGGAATGACAGAGACGAGGCGGACGAACGGGGGTCGTGGGCGGGTGCTGGGTAAGCCCGCTTCCGATCCCGTCTCCCATACCCATCGTTCACGCGCACCCCCATATGATCGACAACGCCAGGTACTGGCAGTGATACGCACGCACGCATGTACGTAGAACACGCGCGTCCCAGTTCGGGTTCGTGCGCGTCACGACGTCGATCACCAATCGCTACAAGTTTGATCATATCAACACCACGTCGGTATGTGAACGAGTGAGCCCATGCAGACCGGGAACGGTGATGCGATGGAGGTGAGACGAGACGAGAGGCGAGGCGAGGCGAAGCGTGCCCCTGCCAGGTGTGGTACATCGCACACCCGTTGAGACGTCTCAGACGTCAGACATCACTGTGCGCCCTCAGACACGGTGGGGTTGGTGGCGTTTCGGGATCGCAACGTAGGAACGGAGGGGTTAGGGGTCGCGAGCAGCGTACCACTACCTAGCTTCAAGTTATCCGTCGTGCGCGCACACACCCTGGCCCCGTCGGACCAAACGACCAAGATTGGCCCGAGCACAGCTCATCAGTACGACGTGATCCCTCAAAGTACCACCGCAACCGTCGCACGATCGCACCGGGCTCCACCGTCGTCCCCACGACGGGCGTACGTGGTTGACATGGGCCGTGGCGTAGCGTGGGTCTCCCTCGTTCGGACGGGTCTTCCGAACAACTGCCATGTGCCGAGAAGGAACACGGACCACAATCACATGATCGTCCGTCGTCACGTTTGAAACGCGCAGCACCGTTCCGTTTCCAGGATGCAGTTCAGTTTTAAGAATGTGAATACGTGACGTTGTAGTAGATATAGCTGATATGTAAGAGTATACGTATACGGGCCAGCAGAACAAGATTAAACAGCGGAGTGGAGCCTAGGACGGAAATCAGGGGCGAAAAGAAAGTTCAGGGCAACAACCTCGGCCCGCGGCGATCTCTACGTCTATGTGTGATCCCGGGAATGACGTGGCATCCAGCAGACCAACGGTCTCGAGGCCAACGAATCGACGTGGCCTCCGAATCGACCGGCCGCGGCGAGGGACCCGAAAAGCAAATGACATGTAGGGGGCAGCCTAGGATATGTTGTAGGCTGCAGTGGACGACAGAAACAGGAGCAGTGAGAAAACAGTCGAGAACGGGAGACGAATAGTAGCCAAGATGCCCAATATGTATAATTTTTACTTTTCATGGACGGCAGACGTGCGACAAGTACATAGCGACGGGGTATCGCGCTCGGTGCGACGGATCAACACTGAGCAGGGTTTGGGTCGATGGCAGGGTAGGGAGCCATTTGTGCGTGCAACTGCATCACTTGTTGTTGCTGCGCGCGGAGGTACTGCTGCTGCGCCGACGTGTACACCATCTGTTGGTGATATTGCTGAGCGTACGTCGGAGTCGATTGGCCGGTCACGGGCGTCGATTGGCCGCTCGCTAATGGCGTCGACTGTCGTGAGCTTGCAGCGGAACTCTTGCCGTGTGTATGTTGGAGACACTCGTGCTTTCCACCGGCGAGGAGAGCGAGTCCTATTGCGCCGTGATCGCCCGAGTGCTGGTAGTGATAGCGGAGACCGTTCATGTTCTTGTACCGCCGCTGGCAGTCGCCGACGCCGCAGGCAAAGGGACGGAGGCGACGCTCTGCCTCGCGTTCGACCTCGCGCAGCTCGCCCTCGGTGATCATGTTGTCGTCCTCGCCGGCAGCCTCTCTCGCCGAGCGCTTGCTTGCGAGGAGTGCCTGCACCTGCTCGAGGTCCTTTGGTGGAGCAAAGTTGCAGCTTCCGTGTGTCATGTGGTACTTGAGCCCGTTGGCCTGCTTGTAGCTCTTGTTGCAGTTGGGCTTGGGACAGCGGAACGGCTTTGACAGGAGCAGGGAGGACGCGGGGCGGGAGAGGGTCGTGCTCGCACGGGGGCTGTTTTGCTGTGATGAGGAAGCCTTGGAGCCGGACGAGTCTGACGAGGACAGGGACGCTGCGGAGGACTGACGGGAGGTGCCGGAGGGGGAGGGGACGCGAGAAGCGGCGGGGGTGTTGGCGGGGGTGTTGGTGGTGGAGAACACGACGGCAGGGGGGATGCAGCCGTAAGGACTGTTTGGCTCGCTAACGGGGGAGACGGGAGCGTGTACGTCGTCGCTTGCTGGAGGCGAGGGAACGGTGCCGGGCATAGACGAAGAGTAGTCAGAGTAGCGCGCGTAGCCGTTGAATGGCTCGGGGTTTTTTGACAAATTGGGCACGCTGTGACGGGACGATGGGAATGGCGCGATAGAGTGGCCGTGGATGGAGCGGGTGGGAAGTACCGTGGTCGTATAAACCCAAGACCGGGGGGAGAAAGGGGATCGCTTTTTGGGGGCGGGCCAAAGGTGGGGGGGGGGGGGGGGGGGGGGGGAGGGGGGGGGGGGCGCGAGGGGCGTATCGGGCGGGGTCGGAGCACCGGACGAGGGGGACGCGTGATCGACATCGAGCTCCATATCGTCGGGGTCGAATCCGCCGTGGTGGTACGCGGGCGGGAAGGGATGTATCGGATCGGGGACATAGGGGAGTTGCTGCGCGCGGAGTGGTTGGCGTGTCGCGGGAAAGGCGGCGACGGGGAACTGCTGCTGTGGATGGCCAAACTGGTCGACGACGAGGACGTGGACCTCCTCAAAGTGCTGTACGAGGGCGTGGAGATCGTCAATCTGGAGACCGCAGCAGGAGTAGTTGCGACACTGGAACACGGGTGAGACGCGGTGCGGGGAACGACGAGGAGGCGGACGCACCAGTTCGTCCTCGCGGTCAAAGGTGGAGAGGGCGTTGAGGATCGAGCCGCGGTCGCTCTCGATGGAGGAGGAGAGCTTGGCGCACTTGAACTCGCTCGGGCTGGGGGGGCGTTGGCAGGGGCGGGGTGGAGAGGAGAGACGCTTACTCGAGTGGGCCGAGGAGCTGGCCGGGGGAGCAGCCGGGGTAGAAGCGGGAGCCAAACGAGCCAGCGCGCCACGAGATGGGCGAGCCGAGGAAGTAGGACGAGTCAGCGTTGTCGCATGCGATGGGCTGGGACATG
Source organism: Nevesoporus exiguus (assembly GCA_038089155.1). Lineage (NCBI taxonomy): Eukaryota > Fungi > Basidiomycota > Agaricomycetes > Boletales > Boletaceae > Nevesoporus > Nevesoporus exiguus. Next base: position 3,123 of record JBBPKI010000208.1, read on the forward strand.
GTGAGGAGGGTGTGGAACGGACCAGACTCGCGCGATTGGCCTATTTAGCCCATCTCGTCCGCTCTCCCGCCCTGTCCAATCACAACTCCGCTCTCCCCATTTCACATCTTTCCCACCTTTACCAAATACATGCCGTCTACGGTCCGATCATAAATAAATACACACAAATATGCCGGCACAGAGTCGGCATCCTCGTGGTCCTGCCACCGCACAGCTGCGCTGCAATGTATCCGCACCAATTTCAATTTCAACCCCTCTACTTAGGGGTCTGCGCAGGTCGACGGCGGTGCTGCGTGATCGAGATGGCCGCATTCTGAAACGGTGCGTTCCTCCGCTTCTCGTCCCAAAGCCATCGACTGCGATCGCACACTCCTTGCTCGTCGGCCCGGCTTCTCGATATCACCCCCTGAGCGGTCTCGCCGCAGAGAGCTCCAGATTCGCATCGATGCAATGCACGCGTCATAGAACAGCCCCCACGGCGCACCGATGCGTTACGTGCTTCGATTACCGCTCTAAAACGTGTCCCGCCCCGCCTCACAATAGAAATTCCCTTACTGGGTTCCGTCCGTCCCGAGCGAATCCAAATACGGTATCTTGTCCCCTGCCGAGGCGGTCCACACCCCTCCCTCTTTCGTCAAGGATCTGGGGCAGAGCCTACTCCCGGCGATCCCCGGCTAATGCGGCATGCGGCACCACCCAAACCCGCCTGCTACTGTGGCGCATCATCTCGCCCCGCCAGGTCGAACCTGTGCTTGGTCCGGCCACCTTGGTCTCCGGTCGATCCTGCTGCGGCCGGGATGCCACCAAGTTTATGCGTGTTCCGACTCTGCATGATGAACGACCCCCGCTTGCATTCTAGGGGCGATGATCCATTTACGGAAGCGTCAAAGACCCTTGCGCCCTTGCGCCATCTCATGCGAGTGCGATTCAAAGTTCAAGCCACAACGACGTGGCCCCGTACCGTTGGCCAGGGTCGTACGTACGCCCATCGAGTAGATCCCCGCGATGCCGGTAATTGAGAATGTCTGATTGGGTTGGTCTCAACTGTCGCGTTCCCTGCGCCTGCATGTGTCGTCGAGCTGCGACCGGTGATGTCCGTGTCGTCGCTGGACCACCGCATTCACGGTGGGGCCCACGTTGACGTTCAGCATCCCAACCGCGACAGTTCCCGACGCGGGACCAATCATGCATATCGCTAGAACCAACCCCACCCTTCTCATCAGATCATGTCCTTCGATTTCCCGAGTTTCTTGCCCCACCATTCTTATAGCCTCCGTGGCTTTTTCGTCGGCTGTGTGACAGCAGTCTACGAATATCCACATCCAAACGTCACGGTTGCTAGATCCAAACCCGAGGTGCGTCCCTCTTTAGATCAGAAACGGGGCCCAAACAAGGGAAAGCCTCGTCGATAGGCTAGCTATGGACTCACGCCCAGTCGTCCAGCCCGCGAAACGTGTCCAGGGAAGCTCCAGCCCGCCGGCTCAACCGCGCGACTCCAGCCCCTCCTTTGGACCCTATCTCTTGCCCAAACCGACAAACCGACCCCACGCTCATCTGGACAGCCAATCTCCAGCCATATCCTCTTCCAGGCGCTGATGGAACCTCTGATTGCCACCCTACTCGAGCCCAGTATGGACATCATTGTTGGAACGTGCGCCGTGTCGGGTCCACTCTTATCCCCTCGGCTTTCACGTGACGCTCCGCGTAGGTTTCGTCAGTCGGTACCCCTTGCATTATGATCACGGCAGGCCTGGTCGCTGCGTGGTCGCTCTACCGCCACTCACGCTCACGCTCGATAATGAAAGTCCACCCTGGCAGCACATTGCTCTACGAGACGCCGCGTCCAACCATCCAAACCCAAACCCTGCATGCCCCCCGCGGTTCCCGCGAACTTGAGCATCAGAGGCCACATCACGTACCCTGGCAGATCTCCGGGTCTGTTCCGTTGCATCACGATGACGCACGTACGGACCGCATCTACCGACGACGGGCGACGAGCGACTGGAGACGGCGTACAGCGGGAGCCATACTACCGCCGCATCGATGGACGAACGCGGGGACCACCACGCCAGGACACTGGGTCATGCCCTAGAAGCGTCCGAGGCGGCACCCGCCCTGTCGAGGCTCGGCGTCATCGACCAGACCGCACTGTCACCGTAGAGGTGAAACTCGTACAGTGATGAGTGACGGATGACGGGGATGGGACGTCGCAGGTCAAGTAAGGCAGGGTCGCTCCGGGGGTGTGGTACCGTCCCCAACGAACGCGGCAGTTTCGCTTGGATGGCAAACGCCTGCGACGACGTCACCCCCTTTCCCCTCAGGCCCCCTGCTTCTCCTCGCTTCCGGAACCCTTAGTCGCTCTTGCCACTGCCGCTTCGCGTTTGGTCAGCGCCAGTGGCGGATGTGACGATGCGATACGATGGCGAAGCGATGACAAGCGTGAAACGCATCTGTCGCAGATTCAGTTTTGGATGGTCAGACTTGCATGTGTGACGGATCGGACGACCCTGACGGTCGAACTCACCACAGTTCGCGGGGACGCCCGTCCGTGTTGTAACATACGTGTCGACATACCGCTATCGTGCCTGCGTGCATGTCGTGATCCCATCGCTGGCATCGAATGGACCACCGTTTTGCCTGTGATGCGTAGGACGACGGCGTTCATGACCAGGGCTAGAACGCAGAGCTGATCGAGGTCCACAAGTGTGACCTGTCTACACGAAGAGATCGACGATTTCGGTAAATTCAGATTTCGCCAGACCGTCTATCGACGGCCGCTTCATCCGCACCGTTGGGTCGCTGCACCGCCTTGTACATACGGGGCTAGTCACCGGATCCATAAACAACATGCCCAAACGCGTACGTTCTCCTCGTCGACTCGGACGTTGGGGGTGGCGCCTATCATGAACGGCTCAACAGTTTAGTCGGAGGCGACTTCAGTGACCCTTGTCGAAGTTCGAGCAGTCAAGAAGACCGTCACTTGAAGTCGAGCGATCTGGTAGCCGTGTCCGCGTCGTACCTACGTCTATCTAGATCTCGCCGACGCTGTGGTTCGCTACGGCTTCCGAATTATCGGGCTCCGCTTCCATCAACAACTTGAATTCTGGCGAGCGTCACCGTCACAGTGACGGTGCCCACGGTTGTCAACCCGAGTAGGTAAGTGACGGGTGACGAGCGACGAGGGTGCAAGTCGTTTGGTGTGGGGACGCCCACGTCGGTACCGCGCCAGCGCCTGTGCAGGATGGATCGTGGTCGATAGACCATCGTCGGCCATGACCATGATGGCGCGCGGGAGCCTGTGCTTCGGGGGGTCGAAGCTGGCGGGCGCTGACTACTCGGGCTTGACTCATGCCCTACCCCCGCTCTTGCCCCTGCCCCTGCCCCTGCCCTGCGCCTCTGCCTCACGAGAGCGAGTGGTGGCTTGAAGCGTTCGACGGTCTCCGGCTTCTGCGTGGGGAGAGATACTGTTCGGTTCATCTCGCGTTTATCTCTGACGTAGGATCGACGACGTGCAGGATAGAGTTCCAAAGTTCGCATGCTCGTCTCCTTCTCAGAGGGCGCGTCCGTCGACGAGACAAGCGTGACAGCGGCGCCGTGGTACGACACGCGCGACGCGCTGCTCGAGCTCTCCCCTTTCTCCCACAGCCTCGTCGTGCGAACGGGACTTGCCGTGTACATTCCAAAGGTGCCATGTATGTCCAGACGCGTCCGCTCAGGCCCCATCCAGTAAGTATACGCACGCACGGACGTACGCACCTGCCCTGCCAGTGTGACGGCAAGCCCAGTTCGGAACCATTCCATGCCAATGGGTAGATCTCGGACGGACGTGATCAGAAAATGCAATCAGTAATTAAAAAAAGACTCGGCACATCATGATGCGATGGAGGCGAAATAGAGGCTTATTTCATTTTATTACTGTAAGCTATCATATCGCCATTTGCCTCCCTCCGAGTCGGAGGACGGGTCTCACGCGGGCCGGCGCAGACCGCAGGCCGCAGCTTAAGTAGAGCTTCCATTCCAACGAACTTGCGCGTTCACCTCTACTCTATCACGCGAGTTACAGTACCGTAAGACGTAGGGCATGCGTGGGTCACGATAGCAGGGCTGCGACTCGGGTTCTTGATCTCCGCGCCCGAAAGAGAAAAAACGCCGTGATAACGCATCACGTCGTGCATGCGAATACGCGAACCGGGTTTCGATCAGAAGTTCGTCACATCCACACGCGCAGTCGCTCAGCGCGTCCCTTTCATATCGCAGTGGCAGGTTTGGCCAGTCGTGGCACCCACCCACGCACACTCACTCCAATGCATCGTGCTATCACATGCAAGGCTGAACAGGAACTCGAACCAACCGTCGATCGTATCCAGGGGTGATACCGCAGTCGCCACCAGGACAATCACCGGTCGATCGATCAACTTGGTAGTATGAGCGTGGGCGCTCCGTCCTTGCCCCACCACAGTGGTGAGGACCCCTCGTCCTGGACATATGTCCTCCTGAACTGCCAAGGTCTCGATCATACCCTCGTCCGACGGGGTGCGCCCACACCCTGGAATTGCCGTCGGGCCCGTCAAGACTTAATTGCTGCCCTCTTGGGCTGTTCCGATCACGAAGTCTACTTTTGAGCCGTCAACCGAGCAACGGCCGGCCAAAGATGTGCGAGTGTCCTTCTTCAATACCAAGGGTCCACAATTAATCCTTCAATCGGCATATACCCTCTGGGCTCTTAAAATATAATACTGTACTGTCATCAACGGGTATCGCGGCGGACCCCAATCATGTCAGTGATCGGAAGAGCGGTGCCCGTTCAGAAGCGTTGCGCCGAGATACCCGCCAACATCTCGGTCATTCGGTCCAAAGATCACTTCCAGAGCGGAGAGCACGTCGCTCCAAGATTGATTTTGAAAGTATCATCATGAAAGGCACACCTACATTAAAAAGATGCGACAAGTAGTGATGACACGCCATTATGTCATTCGTGGCAAACGAGTACAACTATGGTGGGTGAGGGTATTGTGCGGACGCATATTGAGGTGGGTGGGGTTGGTGGTAGTGTTGGTGTGGTGGATGCGACTGTTGTGCGTAGACTTGTTGCGAGTAACCGTGGGGGTGTTGAGCGGGAGCGGTTGTCGTCATAATGAGGGGCGCCGCAGCTTCGTCACTGGAAAGGAACTTAGTGGCCCTGATCCAACGACGTCTGGACCGCTCACCCAAACACGGTCTTGATAAGATCGTCCAGTATTGCTTCCTTCTTCAGTTTTTCTTCACCCGCTTGGGCACGTACCACTCTGCATACATATTACACCAGTGCTCAGGGATGCCGGAATGTCGGCTCACCTAAGCTCTTCGATCAGTGCGGCATGCATGTCCAGCGCATACCGCCATTTAGCTTTTTGAATGATATACTTGACAAGCGCGGGCGAGCGGCCGAGTATGAGGCCAGTGTGAGGATCCATTAGCCCGATGAGATGTGGGGGTAATCCATCGTCGTCATCGTCATCGTCCAGCGCATCGTCGCCATGCTCCTCATGCTGAGGGACGGCATTATCAAAATAGTCACCTCCTAGTGCACCCACGTCAGACGGCGATCGCGGTTCAACTTTGAACGTATTGAAGGCCGAGGGCGGCTCCACGGGTTGTGCGCTCGGGGTGCTCGGTTGTGGCGAATCTCCGCGTTTGCGTTTGCGAGATCCACCGCGGCCTGACGGAGGCGGTGGCATGTTGTGCTGGAGACGCATGTGTTTTGCGAGGGCATCGGAGCGGGTAAAGGATTTGTCACACTCTTGTGCAGGGTCAGACGAAGGGCAGAAAGCCGGGAGGAACGACTTGCCTGGTCTGGAGCATATGAACGGCTTCTCGCCCGTGTGTGAACGGATGTGCGAGATGAGCGCGAAACGCGACGTCTGAGCAAGCCCGCGGCGACTGCACGTGGCCCATTCGCATGTGTAGTTGGACTTGTGGACGCCAATGTGGGCTGGGAGGCGTGCGTTGATGGGATGGGATGTAGAGGTGGAGGGAATGGCTTACTAGAGTGGATGTGCTCGATGAGCGTGGGCAGGTGCGTGAATACGATACCGCAGTCGTTCCAGAGGCACGTCACCGTGTCAGCGCCTGGCTCTGCCGTGGGGGCAGCGGAGGATGGCCTAGGAGACCCGGTGGCCTCATCGAGGGCAGACGTGGGCGCATAGCTGAGTTCTTCCTCGGACGAGTCGTCGTCGTACTTGGGCGAAGACTGCGAGAACGACAGCGACGGTGAGCGAAATACTGGCGCGGGGGAGTACATTGTGGACCGCGTCGAGGAGATGTTTGTCCCTGTATATTCCTAAATGGGGCTCACAAACTCTACGCCCCACTCGAAACCCTGATTGCCCTACACTTTTTTCATGGTGATCACATTGGTCTTTCCCGCCTCTACTTTAGTAGTTGGTGCTTTCCCTCTCTCGTCAAGATCAGTGTATCGGTTTGGACGTTTTCGTACCGTGAGTCGGTTGCCTTTGCTGCAGCCAAATATGCGACGTGGTGTCCCTCTACCGGACTGGTGGAGCTCAGGCAGAGTGACGAGCGAGCACTATGACATCCAGACCTTCGAAACCCGCATCGGTTACAACGATCATCCCATCCTTGCGTAAAGCATCAGCTAGAGCCGTGAGTGCCTTGATACCAGGTTCTCTGAATTGTTTAACGAGACACAGAGGAACCGGTGAGATGTCGTCTATCACTCGTGTGTTTTTTTTCTCCCTTGGCAGTTGCTCACCCAGTTTCGCGACTTTTTCAGGAGGGATGCGGCTAGGTCGTTGCTATGATCCGTGCACGTTCAGTCCGTGTAAAGCATCCGTACGGGTTGGGACACACCACCCATTGAATGTCTCACCACGATGCTTCCCCTACGCCATGTACGTCAAGCACCGCCCTCGCACTTCCCGCATAATTTACGATTATATCTCATTACCGCTCAGTGGATTCAAGCAGCATACCTCCAGGTCGAACGTAATAACTTATTCGTGAGAATGAGTCTAGAGCCTCCATAACCGGTCCGATGCTTGCGCCGGAGTCGCCCGGTCCATAATGAATAGAATAGGCTCAAGTGCGGCCAATACGTCCAGACGAGGATAGGCATACTCAACATGCAATTCAATCCCGAAGGAAGGTCAAGTCTTTGCGTCAGCTGGACTGCCACATTTGCATAAGGTCAAATGGAGGAAGGTATAACGTTTCTTAACGCACAGGGCCAGTGATTTCAAGCGATAGGACGGGCCGTGCGCGGTTCCCAAAGCGAAAAGTGAGTCTGCCTAGAAAGGACCGCATTATTCTCAGTCGGTACTGATTTTAGGTTCAGAGGGGACCATCGCGTCGTCCTTGATCGGAACTTCTGGTTTAGAGAAGCTCTCCCTGCAGGCTATTCATTACCAGCAAAAAAATCCGATAAGCTCCTCCTTGACCCTGTGGCTCTCTATGGCGCGGTTCGGGTGGGATATCAGGTGACTGTGTTTGTCCTCTAAAGAGAATGGCGCAAAGTACCTGTCTCGGTGGTTTTACTATCCTTAGATTTCTTGGGCCGGTATTTTGGGAAAGGGCCCGAATCTACTTGTTTATGGTGCGCCGTTGTTACCACAGCATTCTCGGGGGCTTGCCTCATTTCCCGTCCCCCTTCGCGGGTGCTTGGTTCGCTGGGCTCAGTATTCCGGTGCGCTATCGGGGATATGTCGGCGTTCAATTATTTCGGCGTCAATATCACTGGCGTTTGGCTAGATAGTGTAAGGTCGGTCCCTACCACAGCGCTGTTCGAGGGAGCGGCCTGACCCCGTATTAGGTGGCTACGGCTCAAGATTATCGGGCAATTGCGCCCCCCGAGTTTGAGTGCGGCTTGTCTTCCTCTCCCTCAAATTCGATGAAAATTAAGACCATTTTTACTTTGTCTTTTGCGCATATTCCATGTTTGATTTATCCGTAACCCAACCGGCAAGTGCCTGGGTACCGCCGAAATGGCGGACCTCATATTTCCAGTTTTCTCCTCGGAATAATATTTTTGCCGATCTACAGGATAGGCACCTCGGGAAGTCCTGGCCTACGAGAGACACAGAGGCAAGGAAAACTGTAATCACCACGGGCTAATTTGTTGATACGCCGACCTGGTAAGTGGATCGCCACTTCAATCGAGGGAGGTGTATTCAATTTGATCAACACGAAATTTTACCAAACCCTCAGACCCACGCACCAAAGTACTGGAGTGATATCTATCGTGTCCATCGTGGATGTGAGTACCATCGGTCCGTTCGTCTACCGTTCATTCGTTCATTCGTTCCTCATGCGCTCAGTTATTTGTAGTGTGCGTTAAACGATACAATTCGTTCGGCCGTTTATCGGCGGATACGTTTGGTAGCATCATATGATGCGAATAAAATTTTACTTGGATACACCAACCGGTAAAGTTTGATTTTCACTGAATATTAATTTTCACTTTGCAGACACCACTAGCGCGTACTGGGACATCTGGAGACTTCTCTATCCGCGATAGCGGTTGATGGCGAGGTCGTGTTGTACCCGCGCAAGCGTGGTAAGCTTTAGCCGGGATACTATGAGGGGCTTCTCCTTCTCAATTGGACTTTTTGGAGGGCGCAACCGATTTCGCCCTCTGGGAATATGGAGGTCATCGCCTTGCCATTTGATTTAAATATCGTCAAGGAAGAGAAGGTTCACAAGAAATCTCTGAGTGTGAAGCGGCTCATTCGTGCAGCTAAGAAGGTGCCAAATGATTGCAAGTGCTGCCTTGCTTTGCTGTGTTGGCTAGGAAGGTCATCACACCGTGTGATGATTCAATTGGTTATTTCATCTCTGATAGGTTATTCGGTCTAAGTACACGTATTATTATCTTTACCTCTTCTCGAAGGTCGAGTTTTGATTAAGTTTCAGGCATCGCTTTTCACTTTACTTGAGGTTGCTTCGCTTTCTCGACGCCCACGCCCAAACTCAGCCATGTGTCACCTTTTGCAATGCATTCAACTCGAGGTACAGTCCTTCAGAAATCACGGTACGGTTACTGACTCGGAAGGCCATTTACTCAGGTGCTACTGTATATTGCACCAGAAGAACATTCGTAGTCGTGACCTACAAGGTTCGTGCCTTGAAATATGCTATACTGGCCTGTTTTTCTGACTACCTGTGACGGGAACTCCGGCCCAGACGGCTATCTCACCAGGGTTATCACGTTTACAATTTGAACTTTGTGCCGTTCAGGATTTAATCAGGTGGAGCGTTCCAGGACCTTGCCTCACACAGTAACACTGCGTATCGGCCTCAGATCAAGCTGGTCATTTTTCCCTCCTGGCGCGGCTTCTGAAACGGTAAATGAGTCCGAGTCGTGTGATACTCCGATTCGATCGCGCTACCGCATGAATTGTGCTGACGTGCCCTTCATATCTGGTCAGAGAAGCACAACCTCCCATAGCAGGTTAGAGGCCACCGCCACATCAGTGTGGGCGTTCGTTACTACGCCTCCGTTTCCGTGCGCTCGGAAATTAACTCATGGATACACCAGACATTCAACGTGCACTTCTCGTGAGTGATCCTGTCGAAAAGTTAGTACGTTATAGCCGATGAAACACTTCAGGATCGACTAGTTGGATTCCGGCAGCCATCCCTGCGACCAACTGGTAGATCAACGTTCTAGGTGGGCCTAAGTGCTGTATGAAACGAGAGCCTCGTATTACATTTTAAGCTTAGTCTCACGTTTACTACATTTAGGACAATCCTAAAAATCGATGCAGCTGCGGTGTGGGTGCCCCCCGATGGCTCATTTAATGACCTGCTCTTTCACCTCTCATGGTGTTGACTGCCGCGGGATGATGCTATTGAATGCTTCCCTGACTACCCTCAGGCCTGTTGATGTTAACAGGGTAGGAGAAGCATGGGACCTCATCGCCCTTCTTTCGTGGAATCGATCCACTAAAAAATACAACGGTTTCCTCACGAAGGCTAATTAATTACTCGATTAGACCAACCCAGACCCCCGCGGTCCCGCCTGGGAGTTTCCTAGTGTGGGAATCAGATCCGACAGTGACAATGTGGTCGTTGCCTCTGCTAACGTGAACATCTTTGATCCTACCGGCTTGGCATCATACCGAGGTGATAATCATGTGCTCGTCGGAGGACAACGCATCGTCGGCATTGGAAGGTAAGCTTACTCCCTGGTATCTCTATTGTCAGTGGCAGGGGGTGCATTGTCATGGGCGACTTCTGTCCAGCCCGAGTGCAGCGCACATAGAGCCTTCGTCAACTTGGTCCTTTGTAGAATCTTGAGGGGTTTCCAATAGAGGGGTAAACGGCTCTGTCTACCCAGAGCGCGAGACAGCTCTTAGTCCATGGATAGTGGCTACACTGCGCTGTACGTTTCTATTCTATCGTGATTTTTTTCGAAGGTCAGCGTTTTGACACGTCGTGCGGTGTCAACTAAAATCACATGGACGCTGCTGTTTATAACCCTTTGCAGGTTGGTAACATTCTTGGCGCTTGCTACCTTCCAATGGTCAGGAAGTAGGGGTAGATGCCCGTGAATCCACCCGTGAATAATGAATCGAATTGGATGGCGCCGCGAGGTGATGCTCTCTCGATGAGACCACAAAACACGTCGGGACCGTTGAGGACATCACAAATCCTATTGACATATTTCATAATGCAGCTGTGGACAGTATTTGCATTCCTGGCGCTTCGCCTACATTTCCCTTGTTGACTTCCGCAATCGTCTCTCAGGTCCAGCTATTCGTCGGTGGTGAGGGGATTCTTGACCGCCATTCCGCGGAGGGCACCACTTTCACCCATAGCCTGTGATCACGGGTAATGTTTCTATGTCTCATTGAAGCATACAACCTAATTTTCCTTGAATCAACCTCGCGTGGGCACCCAGCATTTTGCGAGAACTAGTTGTGTGGTGCTATGGCAGTGTGATCCTGCGCCTAGTATGTCATATTCCCATTTAGAAGGATCACCAGACCTTGGTAGCCTTTAGAAGTCCCGTCGCCAGTTTAATTTTCTTGAAACACTACGCCCTGACGGCGGCGGTATATAGGCTGGGACTCACGATAACAAGGAATCTTTCCTGCCACTCCCTTTCTGCAGAGTCACTGATTTAAGTCATGGCCGCACCAGATGTTCAACGTACGCTTCCGGTCAACTATCAGTAAGTGGTTGATCAAGTTGACCTATGTCATCTGATGAGCACTCCACCAGTTGGGATCCTGCTGCCATTCCTGCAACCAGTACATGGGTACCTCCTCGATGGTGCGTTTAATATCCCTGAGCTACTATCTCATCCCATGTCGAACAGGATGATGGCACCAAACACTCCCCTGAAGACTGCCAAACCAGCGGTCGTCAACGGGCTCGGAGAACCGTGGGATCCAGACCGCCCTTCGTTCCGTGGAGTCGACCTGGTAAGGATGCGAAAGCCGACTGATGGAATATCTAGCTGATTGCTCGACTAGACCAGGGCGGACCCTCGTCTGAAAGTTCCTAGTGTGGAAATCAGATCTGGAAGCGAAGATACGGTTGTCGCATTCGTCGACGTTAACATCCTCGATTCCACTGGCGCGGCGCCATACCGAGGGGATGTGCTCGTCAAAGGAAAACGTATCGTCAGTGTTGGCAAAAAACTTGCATCGGAAACATTGCAAGGTGCCCTTATCATTGACGGTAGGGGACGTACCCTCATGAGTGGTCTCTGCGATGCGCACGCACACACATCCTTCATCAACTCGCCCACCCTTGATGACATCACTGCGTTGCCAGTCGAAGAGCACACGATCCTATGTTCTAGGAGTGCAAGACAGTTCTTGGATAGTGGCTACACTATGTGTGGTACGTTACTATACGTCCGTCGTTTGAACCTGGAGTTCTTAAGCCATTTATAGTGGGTGCAGCTGCCGCGAAGCCGCGAATGGATCTTGTCGTTCGCAACGCTATACAAGCCGGTGATATTCCCGGGCCTCGTTATCTTGCGAATGGCCAAGAGGTATGCGTCTCTGACCGCAACCTCTGGAGGAGGGTGTATTGAATCCACCAGATGGCACCGCGTGATGGTGCCCTGTGTGAGGGGATCACTTCATGCGTCGAGACCCCTGAAGAAATCATCAAGACCATCAACACATTCGCCGATGCAGGTGTTGACAGTGTCTGTATTGTTATCCCTTTCGCGTACATTTTCTCTTCTGATTTCTGCGACGGTCACCCAGATCAAGCTCTCCATGAGTGGTGACGAATACCTTGAAGATCTTCGCGCGGAAGATACTACTTTTCCTGACGAGCTCGTAGTTGCAGGTGTGGAAGCTGCTCATGCCAAAGGCATCCGCGTCTGTTCCCATGCCCGCTCTGATCAGGCTATCCGTCAGTGTCTTCAGTATGGAGCTGATATATTGTACCATCTCTGTAAGTGGCGGTCTCTAGACGGACGATCTGACTAAAGCCGCGTAGCGTTCATCTCAGACGAGTCCATGGATGCCCTCGTAGCACAGAAAGACCGAGTCTATGTCGCTCCAGCCTTGAACATTCTTTACGCGTCCTGGCTCGTCTCAGGGAAAGAGCAGTGTATGACTTCGCATATATTTCGTTTTGCTTACAGGGCCTGACTTCATGTGACCGTTTCAGTTGGTTTCAAGAAATGCTTCGCGTCGAAATGGAAACGAGAGCTGGATATAGCCATTGCTGCCTTGAAGGAGATGAAGAGACGTGGCGTCAAAATCCTCCCTGGCGGTGATTATGGGTAATGTTCCTCCATCAGTCGAAACTTGCACTCTCATTTCTTATTCTACCAGCTTCGCGTGGACTCCCCATGGGTATATATGTCAAAATGCGTCGGGTCAGAGCTAACTCTGACTTTATGTAGTTCTTACATGGACCTCGAGCTCTTCGTCAACCTTCTCGGCTATACACCCATGGAAGCCATTCTGGCCGCTACTTCTCTAGGTGGTGAGCTCATGTTACACCCACATGAGCTGGGCAAAGTCCAGCCAGGCTATTACGCGGACCTCCTCCTCGTTGACGGCAATCCGCTCGAGGACATTAGCATTTTGACACCGACAAACGGAAAGCTTGATGTTATAATGATCGTGGGTGGTTGCTCCCAGCTCACGGACTGAGGGCGCAGCACTGAGTTGAATCTCTAGAACGGACAGATTCATAGGCGTAGAGATATGTGGAGATAGTGAGCCAATGGTTTGGAACGAATATGTCGGTACTCTGCCCGTATATATTCTTTCAAGTATGCACCTATCGTTTTCTATGGATCCGCCGACAACTTCACTTTACGGGGAGGACTCCGAGCAGCATGGCTCGGTTGTTGGACCCGTTGGTAATTCCTCTGAAGTCCTGTACTCGATGTAACATTAGTCATTTCCTTGTACTACGATAGTACGTCGAAATCCTGATCGACGCCGAAGTGAAATGTTTGCTCGATATCCTCCCAAGTTGAACTTTGAGACTCTAAACCCTCTAGCCAGTGTCGAGAACTGAAATCATGCCACTTATGCCTTGCTTGGCTCATCGAGAGCGCATGGAGGCCTGAATATGAGCCAGGGAGGTCCAGTGCTCTACGTACTTGTTTAAAGCTAGGACGCCGACTACAGTGCGCATGAGCAGTATGTACAAAGCAAGACAGCGAATAGTGCCACCGAGTCTGTAACGCCTCTGCGCCGATCAAACAGCATGTTCACTAATGCATTCGTCGCTTGTTCAGCATGTGCATACAATCTGGAGGGGCAGATGCGACCGCCGTATAGTTGACATCACCATCGTCCACTCGTCGTCACGACAAATCGCAATCCAGCAATTGCACTATCGACGCGAGACAGACTGCCTTGTCCGGACAGTTTGCGTCTCCAGTAGTTGTATAAGCGGTATATTCTAGAGGCCGCAAATCGCGTCGAACGATGCGTCGGATTGTAAGGTGTACGTCGTATAGAGCGAACGCAGGCCCGGATAATCATTTTGACTGGGGAGACTTTGACACGCAAGGTGTCCCTATTTGTTCTTGCCCGGTTCCTTGGCAGCTTGGATATGCAGGGCTCTGGTGTAATGAGGCCCTCGGGGCGCCGACCAAAGCTGGCCGGTCCTCTGCCAACGGAGACAGGGCACTCTGCCAGATTGGTTTTGTCTGCTATTCAATAACGAGGTAATTTCGTTCAGCCCTGGAACCTTATGAACGTAGGTAGCACGGATTGGCGGGGGATATACGACGATTGACATATTACGACCATTATCTGGGTTCTGTCAACCTTTCTAGTACGCACCGCGCAGTGAGCAAGGGTAGTCGCGGGAGATCGGCACTCCGAGTCGGACACCATCCAAAGACTCGGATGTGGGATCAGGATGTATACTACGTTGTCTAAAGGAAATCAACGACAAGGAAACAACAATAGCAGCACTGACTCGGAGGTATTCCATGCGGTTGAGGCTAAGTTGCTCAGGTTCTGATTTCTTGCTTAAACTAGCGAACGGGGAAAGATAATGCAACATTGTGGCTCGCTCATAGTAGTAAGAGTGTCATTCCAAGGCCTGCAAAACTACGTCACTTTGAACGGCGGGAGGCGCTCTGATTGGACCAGCGTGGTGCGGCGTATTTCCGTTTTAGGTCTGCTCAAATTGAAGCACTCGACGAGCACTCACGAGAAGCCGATGCCATAGTAAAGAACTTGAAACAGGAACCTTCTAAATCTACGCCAGGGATCCTGACCGCACTCGATGGCAGTGGCTTGACAAGTACTGGCGAGGAGCAGGTGGGTGTCCAATATTCAATCACTGATTGATGTTCTAGCAGTTTCTGACGTGCTTTCCGGACACGTTCTAGCTAGCAGCGTTGCGCTCGTGAACTACCTCAACTCCAGCCGCGGAGCACTCGGCATATTGTGTGACCAATTCTATGTAAAACGAGAACCAAGTTTCCGGGTAGGCTCGGATCTCATCGATCGTCAACTGCTACCGTGGAGTTACGACGGATCCGCAGAACGCTCTAACACTCTGACTCGACTCTCATTGAACTTACGAGTAGTCGTTTCCACAATGCGGCTCTCCTGGATCTTCAGTACTGTCCTGCTGGGAGCCAGTGGCGTCGATGCAGCGGTCCTCCAGCCCCAGATTCCATCTGTGCAGTCGTTTTATCCCGATGAACTCGGCCATGTGTTTGTTCTCAGCCGAGAAACGCAGATCATCGTCGACGAAACTCACGCGCTTAGTGGCGACTTCCATTCCAACGGACCTACCCTACTTGACTTTGCGGAAACTTTCCGATCCGATCTCATTCATCTGACATCATATACACTTCCTCCAGTCCAAGTAGCGCCGTTCACCCATGCACGTATTCATACCTACATCGACAGCGGTGTCTCTGTCATCGTCCTCACATTCAATTCCTCGAGTAACCATACACTTTACTCAGGCACCCCTACACGCGAGGCTTACGACTTCCTCGTCACGAATTCCTCATATGTTATTTCTGGCTCCGGGGCGATTGGCACGTGGTGGGGAACAAGGACGCTGCTGCAACAGCTCGTGTTATCCAGACTAGGACACAACGGAACGTACACTTTCCCAGCCGGAAACGGCAGCGATAGCCCCGGTTGGGAAGTGCGAGGCTTCATGCTGGACGCTGGACGCCATTGGTACACGACTGAGTTCCTCGGTAAGCACCTCTTCATGTATATCAGTTGCCTATGTCGATGAATGCTTCAGCTGAGATCTGCACATATGCGTCTTTTTTCAAGATCAATGAATTCCATATCCATGCCTCCGACAACCTCTGGATACCTTCCCTACTCTACGGTGCCGACTGGCGTTCACTATACGCCGGGTTCCGGTTCAAACCTCCCAGGGACTCGCCGGTCGCCGGCCTCGTCCCCCGTCGCAACGAGTCGTGGAGTTCTAGCCACTTTGCAGATTTGCAGTCACACTGTGCACAACGTGGCGTAACCATTGTGCCTGAGATCGACACCCCTGGCCATTCCCTTGTAATATCACAGTGGCATCCCAAGCTTATGCTTAGCGGGACGCCCGACTCCCTCAATCTGAGCTATCCGGAGACTATACCCACAATTCAATCCATATGGTCGCAATTTCTTCCTTGGTTTTCGTCTGCAGAAGTCTCCATCGGTGCTGACGAATACTCATCATCACTCGCTGATCAATACGTTTCGTTCGTCAATAGGATGTCTTCTTTCATTGGAAAAATCGGTGGGAAGAGCATTCGTGTCTGGGGTACATACGAGCCAAGCAACATGACCTCCATCTCAACCAATGTAACGATACAGCATTGGGACTTTCCTTCCGCCTCAATCCCTCGTGACCTGCTTGATTCTGGTTATCGAGTAATAAATTCCGAGAAAGCTTTCCTCTATCTCGACGGGAAGATCCCTGCTGAAGGAGGCTTTCCCCAAACACTCAATGTTTCCCTCCTCTTCTCTGGTGCAACCGCAGCAGGCGGCGGATGGGCACCTAATATCTTCAGTGCAAGCGATCCTGCAAATAACACAGCCCATAACATCATGGGACTCCGAGGTGCCATCTTTGCACTCTGGAACGACTGGGGACCGAATGCCACGACACCCTTGGAGACCTACTACCAGTTGTCAAAATCACTTGCTGTATTCGCGGAAAAAACCTGGACGGGATCTGGGATCCGCCCATCCGAGCTAACGATGGAGCAGTTCGAAACCGCTTACCCCCCACTCAATGCTCATGCCCCGGGACAGAATCTCAACCGTGCTGTGAAGGACAAGGCGTCAGGTGCCATTGTATTTGCGTTCGAGAACTTGCCTTTCTTGCCGTTTCACACGGGCGTGGAATCCGTTGGTCCCCCGTACACTTTCTTATTCAGCGTACGACCTCGTGCTGCCGATGTACGGACGACGGGGGATATCACGGATACAGAATTATTCAAGGGGAGAGATTCTGCACTGTATGCGTCTTCCCTCACGCTCTCTTCCAATGCAGAGTATTACCCACTCCCTCCTGTATTCCAACTGAAGCCAGATGTTTGGACGAACGTGACAATTCATGCGACTAGGGAACACACGTTCGTGACCGTGGTTCAGGAGGGTGGCCATACAGAGATATATTGGTATCAGACTACGCTAAACATATGGGGTGATTACCTCACGCAAGCCAACATGTCGTTCGCCGCGCCATCCGCGACCCTCGGCAGCGAGGGGTTTAGGGGTGACATAGCAAACATTGTGTTGCGCTTAGACTAACAATGAATATCATTTCCTGTGACTGTCAGGCAGTTGCGCTTAGCGTGTTCGGAACCTTCCAGTGTGCCTTCCATTCTACCTACATAACGTGAGTAAACGATGTGGCTTGATTTCGTTTGTCACCCTTCCGCATCGATAAGACGCCATTCTTCACCGCATCCCTAGACGAGATCGAATAACATCACAGCGAATCTTCTGTTCCTGATAGACCAAGTGCTCTTCTCATCGCAATCGACGGGGGCTTACATGTAATCTCACATCTCTATAGTCCGTCATCCTGTGTAAATGAAGTCCTGATGGTCTGATCGAAGTGCCCGGATTGCGTCCGCCAAGCGGTCATTGTAATACTTACTAATTGCGACCGTTTTGCGCAGCAACGCGGCAGAATGGGCGAGATTGAACAGGTTTCAATGGCTGAATGGAGTGCCTGCAGGTTTCCCACACAGCTCAAGGTCAGTAGTTTCAAGATCTGGGGTCGCAGCACCTGTGTTCAGAGTTGGATCGATTCTGACAGCGCCTCGCTAGATTGATTTTGGGGGTCCTACCAAGCTGTATCCTCTTTGCCACTGGCTCCCTACCGGTATGGCTAAACCGTCGATCCTGTTAATCATTTGATAAAAGTGTTCCATTCAGAAGTTAGAGCGACTTTCATGTCGTTGATATAAGAAGTCATCATTCCACCCTTCTTGTATCAAGTATGTGGACTTCGACCGCGTCTGCCTTAGCCAACCCTCACTGGGAACCCAGCCCGTTTCTAGTGCAAGGACGCGAAATTCCTCTCACTCAACTCGAGCTGGCCTGGGTACCGTGTTATACACACCCTTTCTCCCAGCAGATCACCCTCCAAGGTGCCCAACCATACTGGCCGTCTGTCAGCCACTATGCCAGCCGTCATTTATCTCAGGGCGAGCAATATCAGCCATTCTGTTATGGGCCAGTTGTGCTGGTATCAAACACTTGTCCGCAGTGTCAGAGACAACCTAAACTTCCAGATCACCGATTCTGCTCTAGTGCGTGCAGTCGGTCTGCCGCCCACTCCGCGCCAGAACTCAAGTATCTCTTCCCGAACCATGAGCTTTATATTAACGGTTCGTACTGCCAAATTCCGATCCTTATTTCTTGGGGTTGGAAACTTGATCTGACATCCACCTTCAGTTGCTGCGCAATTCAGGAATCGCTGGAGCTCACTGGAGGCCCCTCCTCCGAGGATAGTCGCGATATACATGGTCACCTGGACGGAGACGTCCAGGACAAGGTTCGAAAGATATAGGTGAGGCGCTCGCCACCTCCCGCTTATCTTCTACTGGATAAGGGAAGCGGACAGGGATGCCGTCGAGGCTCGAGGACAATACAAACGCATGGGTTGGTCCCCGGGCAATGAACAGAAGCGGTTCCGAGGTACGGCTCGTGCGTGTACCCTGGGCGAGGGGGAGAACCTCTCCCCATGCCACAATGAAGCATGCTGGGTGTGTGAGACGATCCGGTACGGGTTTGAACCACATCTGCAACGGAAACGGAATGTCCCGAGGTACGTTCCAATAGACGACCCAAAGGTGATTCGTGACATCTTCTGACTTCGATACCTCTAGGGATGCCGGTGGCATTCGACTCGGCGCGGGTATCTACACCAGCCGTTCGTCTTCCAAGTCAGAATTACCATTTCTTTCCCATAAAGAAAAGTCTGACCTGTTATTCCCAGGGCTGACCAGTACGCTAAAAACATTCACGATCACAATTCGAGAATCAAAGCAATGCTAGTCTGCCGCGTCGTCATCGGCGAACCATACGTGATGCATCACGAAGAGCCGACCCTTAGGGTCCCACCTTCGGGATATGACTGCGTGGGTCAACTGCCCTTACCACTCCAAGTCTTGCTCTTCTCAATGCCTTTTCTCTCCTGCGTCCTTCTCATGCGGTGTAGGTGTCTGGTCAGCCGGGTCCAGGGAGCACCTTCGCAGACGACGAGTATGTGGTCTACGACGCGGACGCTATCCGTGCCGCATACCTCGTTTTATACGAAACGGCGCTCAGCGCTTGATCTGAGAAGAGCGCAACATGAACCGCACATTACCCCGTCTTGGCTGTCACCTCCGTGCACCATTAGACATCTTACGACCAAACCATGTGTGTGCGCACTTGCCGCGACAGTCCAGCGATGCTGTATGTGCCAGACAGCCTCGCTTTATTGCCGCTGTTCCTCGACAAGTGGTCACGGAGGACCGTGCGAGTAGAAACGTGGATGCTCACATGACTTTAGAGGATCTTTGTAATCAGGCAATACGCATCGGTGCTTTCTCTCTATTCGTTTCCGTTCTAGGCTTCACTACATGGGTTTTCAGTACCGCCTCTATCTAGAGGCTGCTCCATAGAGCAATCTTTTACTTCTTTCTTCATGTGAAGAAGCACGATAAAACTAAGCATGACCTTCGAGTACATACTCGGACACTGCACTCCTGGTCAGTGCATAGCCCAGCACTAGGGGTCCTCCAACTTCATGGCATATGTAGATTTTTTTGCATATTTAAGCTTCCTTCGAGATCACGCCCGTGTAGCTCTTCACGATATCTGTCAGAGTATATAATTGCCTTGCTTAGCTTCACACGCTGCTTCAATGATTCGATGGAGATCTTGCTGAGATTCAACCCCCACAGTTTGATCCCCGGTTGTTCCTGCGAATTCCGCCTTCTCCAATGGAGACGTGTTATATACATACATGAATGATCTTTTGTGTCTATTGATCATTCTGTTCTGGGAAAATTATTTCCTGAGAGTGGATAACAGACCACGCAATGAGCGACGTCCGAGTCTCTTACCATATGTCTGGTTCAAGCTTCATTTCTATTCCAATGGTCCGGTAGTTGACTGGGGAAATGTCAAAGCCACCACAGCGTTCAACCAAGTGATACTGGTTGGGATCATGAATAAAGCGCCGACTCGGAGATAATTACCGCGTCAAAGCAAGGATTTAGGCAGAGACTGGCACGAGCGAGCGCATACAACTCTCGGTCTACATTCCAAAAGCCTTGCGAGCATCCAGCCATTCGAGTCGCAGAGCGAGTCCACGTGTGTCAGCACCATAGGCGGCGGGAACACCGTTCTCTTCGATCCATGTGCCCAATGAGGAGTTGACTAGAAAATGATTGTAACCGTCAGAGCCAACAACCAATGTGCAATGTGGGTCGAGTGGTGACAGTGGCAGTATGGAGTTAATTATGCGCTGCCAATAGTATCCGCGTATGTCAGCGTATGTCCAAGGAACGATCACCAGAGCAAACCCGTGTAAGTGGGCGGCCGATGGTGCCTTTCTTACTAATCTACCGCAGTATCAGCTCGAACTTTGAGTTTGTGTCACGTGTCATAACGCCGTCATGTCGGCACTCTAGCAATAACTTGTCGGCCCCAAAGGATGAGAACAAGCTCCGACGTCCAGCCTCTTCTGTCTTGAGAATCGAGGCATCGTGACCCACGAAACTGTATGGCACCAGACCTAACTTGGCGCCACAAGCTGTATGTCGCGCTGATACGGTGTGATGGTAGTACGGCGA
>JBBPKI010000209.1:0-33675 GCA_038089155.1 Nevesoporus exiguus
AAGCAATGTCATCAATTGTGCCAACAACATCAAGCTAGCCCACAGAGTATATAGACCTCCGTCGCCAATGGCATCCTGAGTGTTTCGTGAGCAAGAAGTGACGCATCAGTCAGGTGAATGAGCCCACCTGTAATGGGACTGCAATTTCTGCAGCCACAAAGGCAAATAAACCACGGAAAGAACTGTTGGCAGCAACCGCGCTGGAGGACTGGCCAACGTTAGCATCGACAATATACGCCAAAGTACTAGCATAAATCCATCTTCACGGACGCACGGACGAAATGTCAACAAGGTCGAATGACAACGCAGGCATGACGTACGTCGAGAAGAATCCAGACAGAAAGAGCATTACACAGATCGCTGAGATATGCACGTGCTGCTGGCAGACCCATGCATACCCAATGACAGCAGGCGGGAAGAACCACATAGCGAGCTTGGTGCTTTCTAATCGCATCTATGATATAGTCGTTTGACTTCCGCGTCGTGGATAATGAATGTGCCTCACCTCTGGGTAGCTAACACCTCCATTTGCAGCTTTGAGCCGAGCGAGCATCCGGTCAGACCATCGTCCGCCAGAGACACTGCCCAACATGCCTCCTAAAGGCGCGGAGAATAGCGGTTTCAGCAATGTCAGTTGCTTAAGTTGCGTGATAATGTACTGACCGATCCCTAAGGCAAATAGCACCAATCCAGTCATCAATGCATCATAATCATAATAAAGCGTGAGCGTTCGTGCACAGGTGTATGTGATACTGTAATCGCACGCAGAGAGAAGCCCTGCAAGAAGTGATTTAGAATCACCAAGCCTAGCACTGTAGCACCTACCAGAAGCTATCAGAATGGCGACGTTGTTCCTGCGGCCCAGGACTCGTAGGTAGGGCGGAATTGGATTAATGTCTGTGATCGATAGCTTGGTTTCTTTGATAGCGGGTGCTGGCACCGCAGGCTGCGCTTCTACGTCGCCTCTCGGTGTTCGTGTTTCAGAAGGACAGCCTCCCGAAGTCTTTTCACTGACAGGCTGTTCTCCTCGGACTGTGTCCTTTCTCAGTGTGTGGTTGCGTTCATTTATGTGCCTTTTCAGGACACAGTTTTGGTATGTTAAACTGCGTTCCTTCCTGAATGTATCCTTGAACAAGAACAAGAATGCGGAAGTAATCAAGCTTCCCCAAATCGTCAAAAACCAAAAAACCGCACGCCAGCTCAGATCCTGTGTGAGCACGCCGCCTAGGATGGGCCCGATTGAAGGGCCTAAGAGTGGCGCAGAGTAGTAAACACCCATCATAGTTCCACGTTGATGAGGTTCGTAAATGTCAGCCAGTGTTGCAGCACCGACGGCAATCACAGCGCTCGAGCTAGATAAGCAGGTTATGATATGGAAAGAGATGGAAGGCAATTGCAGGAGCCTGCCTACCCAGCCGCCTGGATCACTCGCATGCCAATGACAAGACCAATGGTCTCCGAAATTGCCACAGCGGCAGAGCCCATGATGAACAGCGTGATGGAAAGCAAGTAGACAAGCTGATAGTAGCAGGTAGGTGCAGCGCCACGGAAGCAATGATAAAACGTGACATACTTTCCTTCCTTTGACCTCGCTGACAGCACTCCAAATGAGGGGAAAGTTTCCTTGGACAAGGATGAAGAGAGACAAGCTCAAGCTAACCTGCAAGGCGGTCGCGTGCAAATCTTGCTCGATCTGGGCGTTCGCGGCTAGCGTCCATTTGTTAGACCCTTGCCGCTATGACAGAAAAATCACTCACGATTCTGAATACTGAAACATAAACCCGAGATCATGGAGGCCCCTGAGATGATGAGCAAGATGACGATCTTTGCAACATTTGGTCAATCACTGTTAGTATTTGACATACGCTCAGATAGCTTGGATAAGAAACCGACCTTTCGAGTGTTCGACCAAAGTCGTGGATCATCTTCCACAAGTGTATGTTCGATATCAGGCTCGACTACGCTTGCGGGAGGCGTCGAAGCATGTATCGCGCCAGAAGATACATCCTTGCCTGTAGGGATGGTGCCGACAGAAGTCAATGTTATGCTCTGGCTATCGGGGACCTGAGCCATGGTTCATAGACCTCGTAAAATGGGACAGTTCCCTGAATCGGAGAGCTGATGCATTTAAGGGTCATGCCACGAACCATGACTCAGGTCCCATGCCCCCAAAGCAGAACGAAACGTTATCCAAGCAAGAGGCTACAAACACCTACATGCAAGGCAGCCCGGTCGAAGATCTCTAATCTAGCTCATATCTAAGATACCCGGAGCTATCACGAGACAAGTAGGTTTGACACAGCCCTGACCCGATGCGCCGTAGCATATAGTGAAACACGCGGCTGCGCATGTCGTGTTGCATTGTACCTGGACTCCTGAGAACCCGGTCAGTTTTTAAGCGCGCAACTCTCGAAGTCGACCAAAATACTTTCTTACAGTCATTCTCTGGTCCGATTATTCGAGCATACATCTACAGTTCGGGCCTAAGTTAGCCGAGGTCTCCAACCTGTCACTTGCTAGCAAAAAGGGAAAATAGGGACCTGCCTTCGCTGAAACCCACTGTCACCCGATCGGAGCTCTCACTGGTCCATGGAAAAGTCGTCAAACGATAACGTTATTAAACCCGCTCTGCAGATGTAGATCCTCCACGAATGATCACTAGCAGGCATGTCACCAATCGAAGATACCCAAGGTTATCGGCTATAAGCCGACTCTACCGACCACCGAGTCCGGACAAACCTAAACTTGGAACCTGGAAGCCGCACTAGCACTCAATCTGTGTTCACCCATGCCCTTCAACGGACTGGCACCGCATAAAGTAACAAGTCACCGATCACCTAGTTGAAGCTGCTGTCGTAGCAACAAAACCACAAAAGCAGAATGAGCGGAGACGGTCGACCAACGCAACCTGACAACCCGCTTAGGTGCGGATCTCATATGCTCAGTCAGCAGTCTGATCTGATTTGGAATCACCAACATTGGGAACACGTACACGAGCTGGGCCCCATGGGCAATCGAGCAAAGAGAAGCGCTGAAATGTCTCAACCCCGCAGTGCAGGGCAAGCTCCCCATCCAGATCGAGGATGGCTGAAGCACTGATGTCCCAATCCACATACGAAAATAGAATTTTATCTGCCCAGGGAATGAGGCTACCTCGAAGGTATGTAAAGTTTCTTCGACGAGCTAATTGGGTTCAAGAAAGAACGCCAATAGGTTAGAGTGCTCCGACCGGCATATGCCGACGGCTGCGGAGTAATACTACTAGCTCTACTCTGCTTGAATCGTGCTTGTACAAGAGACTTCCTGCAGCTATACTCGCTGGATTACGGGAGCCATTGTGAACACAACGACCCTTGAGTTGCAACCATGTCTAAGCAAAGCCCCGTTTGGCGGCCCGAAAAATCACAACATGTACCACCTTAAATTGAAGGGAGCTACTGAAGCATGCAGTTATACCAACATTTCGCTTTGTGTGGACCTCTTGTCCTTTGACCATATCAATTTCAATGCACAATGGACCCCCCAGGACCACGCACAAATGGATGCACAGCAACGCTTTGAAAGCTTGCCTCTTCTCGCAAGGATTTCCATACTCACGCGCCGCTGGCCTCGGCCCCAGGTGTAGACTGCATTCGACAAACAGTATGTGGCGCATTTACTGAGAGGGGGATCCTGGCTAATGTGTTGCATCGCTACCCTGCAGCGCAAACTAGTGAACGCGATGGGTCCGTTGGGTAACACTTTCTTGAATCCTACTTCTCGGAAGTAAGCTCAAAGTAAGCACGTAGGACATTTTCTGGCGTGAGATCCTTATTCGAGCAGATCAGTTCATTAGTGGTGCGGTCAACGCTGGTGCGTATGATAGCACTAGGGATAAGGACGAAAGAGACAGTTCAAATAACACGGAGAACACATGGCCAGATCGTATTATGATCTGGAACCAAGGCGCATGTCAAGCAAACCCGTTGCAGTGCAGTATCTCGGACTTCGTCTTGAGAGTGTGGCCCGCTCAGGTTGACCTAAAGTTGTGCGTACTGCGTAATCTTAGGGATTAGACGCACAGGCTCTTCTACAGGTGTCCTGTAGCATGTACTGGTGTCAAGTTCCAAGGTGGTGTGTCGCCTGAACTCTAAGCTGGGAAGGAGAGAGTTGTGTTATTTATGCGTGAGTGTAAACATCTCCCTGAATAGAAGCGATATGAGGAACAACGTGCCGCTACGCGCAAAATCGGTTTTGTGACCCATTCTTCAGCTATCTCCCTGATTATTTCATAACAGCACACCAGTCAACGTGAGGAACGGTGAAGGGTTATGGTGTTGAAACCCAAAAGCGGTATGAAAGCACATGACAACAGGTCTGCGGCCTTTCTATACAGGCAATGATGACTCAAATAAACCCAGCTTAAGATCTTCCAGCGTCTCAAGCAACCTAGGATGTGAGCCCGAGTGCGAGGTTTCATGCCTTAATCTGCACGACATCCAGGCATACTGCGAATCGCTTTTTGGGAAATCAGACGCCTTGATGGACAAAGGTAGGGCCCTGCTAGATGACGCAGACCTTTTGTTTTACCACTGAAATGAAGGAACCGAACCAGATTTGGCGCTAGTGGATGGAGACAATGAATGGTCGCCCACCCAAATGAACCTCTGGGGGATCCCGAGGAAACCAAGACGAACGATGAATTATTTGATTCTGCGTTTGCACAGCTACCTGCACTAGCTGGGCCATGGAGAAGAAAGTTCAATACAGGGGTTACTGAGTTGGTAAGGTTTTCTCCCTTATCTCTGGAAGGCACTTGCGATGGTCTCGTGGCGTCAGGTATGACACGTTCGGAATCATCCAAAGTAATCACGGATATACTGTGCCTGGCCTGTGCATAGTTCCGCGGTGGCACCAGGGGCTCCTTCACTTATGGAAAGTTAGTATCCATCTCCATGGCCAATTACATATCCATGATCGACATTATGGTGGGACCTATCGAAGGCCAACTGGACTCGGAGCGTCCTGAACCTATCTGCCGCAGATACGGCTTATCGCGGAAGCTCCGTGTGCCATTTACGTGCAGTTTGGACCTCATGCTGAGTATAGGTCACCGTAATGCCAGACTAAAGCGTCTGTCGTCCTTGGGTTTGCGTGTCGGACGCTGGAGAGAGGCGGCGTTCCTCTTATTCCGCTGTGTATTGTCCGTGAAGCCACTGAGGGTATTGAACGCCGACCACAGACGTGGCATGCGCATCCCCATCGAAGATGAGGTTGGACAAGCACATTGGCAAGTTGTCTATAACGTGCAGGTGGCCATCATCTAGGCCATCAAGTCGTCTGAGATGGAACCAATAATTTCACGCCTGCCTAGCGCAGTAGACGCCACGAATTTTTCAGCATCTTGTCACCTCAAGGATCATAGAGTCCTTGCTTCATTCTCGAGTATTCAACCTGAAGCCAGGACCCATCACCACGAATACAGCTACGTCATCAGAGAGGGGGTGCACTGTGCGCCATTGCTGTTGGGTAAATGAACTGTGCACGGTGACGGTGGAGACGGTCTTAGTAACATCCAAAGAGCACTAATTGGTGACTCAGTACTTAGCAATGGCTCTCATATGACTGACCAGGCCGGAGGGCGACATAGGTTGGGGATGACAGAGTTGTCTGTGCTGCTAGTATAAGGTTCAACGGTCAATGCTGCATCTCCCGTGACATACGAGGTGCCTTCTACGCTGGCCCACACCAAGGGCTGCGGGAATGTTGTACGATGTCGGCGTACCCATGATCTGTCAAGTGGCTTGGGAAAGCCTCTGGCCAGTGTGCGGCTTCATCCGCACATATGTTTGCAAGCACGGTGGTGGCCATTTTCGATGAGATTCAGTCAATAGCCTCCACCAATGAAGGTACCGAGAGGTCAATCTTGCGCATGTGCGACCGAAGGTGATGATCAGGAAACAAGCCAAAAATCCTAGTACTGATGCCATATCGAGAAAACCGACAACCCTCGCACTCGACCGCGGAAAGGTGCATACACCAACGGAAAGGGTGAATAGCCCATAGATGATTTGACAACTCGTCTGATGCCTCAAACGCATTTCAACCCGTACTTTTCACTCCAATCACGATATTTTTTCATCATCTCTGGTGTTATTTGCTTTCGAATCGACCTTGCAGCCTCCTCGAAAGCGCTTTGTGGCACCTACGGACGTGATGAGAAACTGCATGATCATCAGATAAGTATACGGGATCATACATGTGATGCATGTATGTCTTTTTGCATCGTCAACAATGCAGCTTCTTGGCAAAGTGCCGTGATTTCTGCTCCACTGCAGCCATCCGTCTAGGTAATCCGGGTTAGCATGTATACGCATTATGGAGTACTGCACAAACCATGGAAGCGATCTGGGAGACATCGAACCCAGGCTCGACACTCATCTTCTTTGTGCGAATACGCAGGATCTCCTCCCTGGCTTCTTGGTCCGGTGGGCCAACAAACAAGATACGATCAAGGCGACCAGGTCGCATCAGCGCTGGGTCCTTAGTAAAGAGAGAAATCTTTGAGGAGGTACAAGATCATAAGGCGGGTTCATCTTACCATGACATCGGGTCTGTTGGTGGCAGCGATGATGGTGACACCAATCAGCTCTTGGACGCCATCCATCTCATTCAACAGGCTTGTAAGCACGCCCTCGTGTGGCGAAGCACCTCCTTCAGAGTCTGGTCGAGAGGTGCCCAGTGCGTCAATCTCATCCTGCCACGACGGAGCATAAGTGAGTGGACATGTAAGTATACAGTGCAGAAAGGAACAAACAAAGAATATGATAGATGGCGATGCTACGCGGGCCTTCCTAAATATCTCACGCACTGCTCTTTCGGATTCCCCGACATACTTGCTTAGGAGCTAGAGATGAAAGTTAGGTATTGCAACGGGTGGATCATCTCGACACTTGCCTCTGGTCCTTTCACGGCGACAAAGTTAACCCCGCTCTCGGTTGCACAGGCACGTGCAAGGACTGTCTTGCTACATCCAGGCGGTCCGCAGAGGAGAAGGCCCTTTGGCGGTCGTATGCCCAGTCTCTCGAAAGCATCCGGGTGAAGCAATGGCCACTCGACAGCTTCGCGCAGTTTCTGTATTGCAACACCTTGCCCGCCAATATCAGAGTACCTCACGGGTGGTGTGTCCAAGAAGACAGATCGCATGGCAGAGGGGCGAACACTCGGCAATGCATCAGAGAGGTCTCCAATGCAGAGATTCAGAGACAGAGGAACCTCTGTTGCGCTTGAATCCAATGAAGCATTTGCATTCACCCATCGCTTGATTGCAAGCGTACCTGCTTCGCGGATGACTGCACTCAAGTCGGCTCCAACGTACCCATGCGCACGAGCCGCGACAACACGAAGGTCAGCCTGTGATATAGAATGGGGGATTTTCGCGAGTAGAACCTCCAAGATTGCTAAACGCGCTTCCGCATCCGGTACGCCTAATATAACGCAGAAGCAAATGTGGTAAATATCAACTTCGGCGTCCACATAGTGCCGAGAATTTGTCGAGTTCTCACCTATCTCGAACTCCCTATCGAATCTTCCGGGCCGTCGAAGCGCGGGGTCGATTGCATTCGGGCGGTTCGTCGTTCCGATTACCACGACCCTTTCGATGGTGCCGCTGGCCACTTCATCTTCCATTCCGTCCATGATTGTCAGCAGAGTCGCGACTACCCTCTTTTCAACCTCGCCACCGGGACCATCTTCACGTCGTGGGACTAGTGCATCGATCTCGTCTAAAACAACGATACATGGACTTTTGGCACGCGCATTTTGAAAGACCTCTCGGAGTCGTGCTTCGGTCTCACCATGATAGGCAGACGAAAGCTCGGGTCCATTGATGATAATCACAGAAGATCTCGTGGATGCAGCTATGGCACGTGCCAGATGCGTCTTTCCCGTTCCTGGGGGACCGTGGAGTAAGATTCCCCGCGGTGGCTTTAGACCTAGATAAACACAAAGGGGGTAAGCTGAACCGTGAGTATTTCCCATGAATGACCCACCAAAATGCGCGAATAACTCCGGTCTCGTAAGTGGAATCTCAATTAAGTCGCGTATCTCCGCAACCGTCTTGTCAAGTCCTCCTACTGTGGCGTATGCATCAGATGGCGTTGTTTGCTCGAGAGTCTCGATATCTTGCTGGAAAGGCACGCACGTGTAAGAAAAGTATCGTATTCAGCATTCCAAGTCCGAACAGTCCAATGATGGCATACCTTGTGGGGATATTCAACCTGATGATCGATGTCATTTTCCAGGATGCAGACGAATGTATCCCACCCTGTCATCCACAAAAGGGGCTGAGAATGGAGGGACAGTAATTCGACTTCTTCCGTGATGGATCCGACAAGATCACCTTGCTCGGGCGGGCGAACAGAAATGGAATCGATAAAGAATCTCCGGGGTTGACCTTCATATGAAAGCTCCACGACCTGGGAAGATGTGACAAATTTCAGGCCCACTGAATTACAATTGAAACACATTAGCACGAATTCAGTATTCCCTGTGGTAGACGGCGCATACTTACCGAGATGTTCGCGCACTAAAATTGTTAGCCAATCTCTGCGCTTCCCTGAACTGTTCCACCTGGTCTGGGCACTCTCGATTGGTCCTCTCGAAACTTCTCGCAGACGAATGTACCCAGCTACTTGGGCACTCCGCAGTGACAGAAGGAACGTGCCGTCCCCCTCGTGGGTTTTTTCATGCAAGGAAAAAATTTGGACCGGGCTGCCTTCCTCAAGCCGCGCCGTGAGAAATAAGGAAGGAGACAGCAAAATAACTAGTGGGAAGAACGAACAATCACAAAGCCAAGTTCAGCAACGAAGCGACATGATAACTACACGGTGTGGTACTTGCCATTTTGCGGAACATCAACAGAGGGCCACAAGACCCCAACAGCAAAATCCTGTCAATGTGGGGGAAAATGAGTCCCTTGGCAACTACCATGGTGGTAACGCATTTCTAGCCCCGCTGTATCTTACCTTTTTCACACTGCCGTTATCTGCTTGCGATAAGGCAACCACGTCGCCAGAACACAACTTCAGGGCTTTCAAGCTATCTGGATGGACGATAACACGCTTCGCGCTACGTGATTCTCCCTCGACAGCCTCTGATAAGGAAGCGGTGAATTTCGAAACAGACATTTGCTCCGCCAGTGTTATCGCGGACTCGTACGTATGTGTCGAAACGCGGAGATTTGGGGGGCCCTCCGATACTTTGGTCTGACCGCTAGTCACTTCAGAACTGGTGCTGGCGCCGAACGTTGAACTTTGTATGGCCGAGCCTGAACCCTGTAAAGACGGATAGCCCTGCCTGTCAATAATAACAAAAACAGGTGTCTTAATCGATAGAAAAGTGGAGTTGCTCTTCGGATGGGATCCCAAACTCTGGACGTGGATATGATCTTTAAGTCCGACACATGAGGCTCAACTTAAGTTGAGATTATCGATTGGACTCAGCTTATCCGCTTGCACGCCACGGTCCGCGGCACTTGCCGGACTACCCCTCGGAAACGATCAGGTAAGCGCAACCTTGTGAGCCATGGTGTAATGCTTTCTGCCAGACCTTGGAAAGAGGTTTGACGCTTTCTCATCGGAAATCATTCATATCACTGATGCCGACAACGCATCCTTAGGATTACGGGAAAATGCCGCTCAAGTGACATGTCCATGGTGCTGCACTAGCACTGGTCGTGGGTGACGATGACTCCAACTTCCCGTTTGAACCAGCTAACCAACGTCTGAACGACACCTTCGGGTACTTGCATGGAGTTAAGTAGGGAAGTCTCGTCATTCGCATGCTTATCTTATCAGGCTCGGAAGTATGTCTTGACTGAAACCAGTGCAACTGCATGCAAGATCGCAACGTGTCCTCGCCACAGACAAACGCGGCTGTCCTGGTCGGAGGCACACAGACAATTCGCGTAGAACTTGCTTAATGCGATCTTTACGCCTCTAGATGCGTGGCGAGAAATGTTGCGGCACGCCGTATTACCCCACCCCTGCAGCGGCAGCACTAAGCTTATTACAGCGTTCCACCTAAGTTGGACAGGATGTCCCTTCGAACGCGTCGAGGGAACGAACTCACGGCATACGTGCCTCGCCTTTCCCCACACCCTCCTATCCCGCTCCGAAATCATATCTCCGTAGTCGGAGCTTCGGCGCAAGTGGACCAATATCATAGATCTGATTCAATACCCTCTGATTGTCGACTTGGCGACAAGGCCGGCCCTATACATCAGAACTTGTTTTGCACAGCATTTGCACTAGAAGCTCAACGCTTACTACTAGATGAACCCGAATCGACGCACCGCCACTGTTATGGTGAAGCGCGATAGATTGCACATTCCGCGGCGTCGTACCTATTCTAACTGGGATGGCTTTCGCGGTCAACCTATCCCTTGTGCCAAGATAAGTTTAATCAGGTACGCACACACCATGCCAGGCTATGCTTGAGAAGTCACGAGGACTGAGGGCGTAATCACGATTCCAGATTGACAGCTATACACTAAACGTTATATTCCCCGCAACAAGCTAATGAACATGTGTGGCCGGGATCAGCACTGGAGTGGAAAATTCAAAGGTCGCCACTGGAAAAGAACTTTGACGGCTAGGAGTGCATAGCTTTGAATACACGACGCGCCCGGTGATATAGTAGGACCCCAAACGCACGAGATGGTTTGAGCACGTTCTTTAATTGGCCGCAGCGCGACCACCCTCCATCGATTCACCCATTCATCGACGCATCCGTCATATTGATATCGTAAGGCGGTGGCTTAGCGCTCCTCACATCTTTCAGTGAATGACAGCTCCGCACCTCGTGAGACTGGGAAGCTTCAAGGACATCGGAGGGAATCATTCATTTCGGCATGCTGTAACCTAGTAATGGGCGTTGAATGCGTTGTGAATGCTTTTGCCAATGGCCTTACATCTTGCATTGTCAAACGTGCCCTTTTTACGGATCATGGCGTGCTGGCACGCCTTTGTCTGCATTTTCAAAGGTGCTATCGAGTCAATTCAATTTCACCCGGACGCGAACAAGTCCCCGGTTGGGGCCACAGGACAGCCGATGGTGCCGATAATATATACGATGACGCGGGGCTATAGACCAGGGTTCCCGAGTCAACTATCTTTGTTCCGAATGGTTAGAGCTGCTTATAGCCAAGTCGTTCCAGACCAACTCATAGCTAAGTTATACAACGCTCTTCTGATAAAGAATATCCAATCGCAGCCACATGAGAAAACACGTTGACTACAAGGTCTCGGAAGAGCAACGTGTACCGTATTTGCAGCCGATAACTTGGGGGCACCACGGAGTACAGCAAGTTGGCGTGTGGGACCTTTTGATCGCATGCCTAGGAAGATTGCTAGGACGAATATGGACGACTATACGTACAGTTTTCGACACGCCCATTGGTTTCCGGGTGTTCGAAACCTATAAAGCCGGGCGGCTCACTACGTCGTCCCCCCAGCTCTGAACCCCCCTCCTACACGGTCCTCTACTTTTACTTCCTCTTGTCCGCCCCGTATCAATCATGTGCAGACAAGTAGCGTGAGGAACATGGTCCTCGCCACCGAGTGTCCGTCGGAACTGAGTCGATTTACAGAGAAGGAACCCGTTGGCTAAAATGTGGTGTACGTCGACGATCCATCTCGTTCTCGACGGGGGTTTGTGCTAAACTAAGGCATAGCATTTCCAGCGACATCTTGTCGTCGCGATCATGGATTGTGACTCGACACGCTGTGAACGCAGCTACCGGCATCCTCCCAATTGTAGACATCCGAACTGTACCAAGGTGGGTATTTCGTCGGACGTTCGTGGATAAGGGGAATAGTGCCTAAGGCCGTGACGGCGGTGAAACAGAACTTTGGCGAAGAAATTCAACGATCCGTAGACGACGTCAACGAGTTCTGTTTCCAATGTCGGATGGCGATGAACCGGCGGCGATAATATCCTCGTCTCATGACACCAGTCAGATTAGCATGATTACACCATGTCTGTACCATTGCATGTTGATACCTTGTGGCACACTAGGAGCTACGCGCTCGTTGTAATACACTGAGGGGTGTTTGTGTCTCGCAATGCAGCTCCGAAACACGGCTGAAGCGCTAAAGCACCGACCGGTAGTTATGTAGAAATCTGCCACCGAAGTTCCATGATGTTAGTGATGGTTCCTTGGTATCCGCATGACCAGTGACGCGTTTTCACGTCGTAACTCGAGTCCCCCGAGGTCCAAATCCTAGTCACGCCCTACGTCCAAAAACTTCTCGAGTCCAGACGTAATTGAGAGTTCGTAATGTGGAATTGACAACTTATCAGCCCTATCCCACGCTGGCCCGCTTGAATTGAACTTCGGCTTCAGACCTGAGACATGATAACATGCGACGCGTGCGTAGTGGAGCAAGGCTTCAGAGTGACATCTGACCGG
The DNA here is from genome assembly GCA_038089155.1 of Nevesoporus exiguus. Taxonomy (NCBI): domain Eukaryota; kingdom Fungi; phylum Basidiomycota; class Agaricomycetes; order Boletales; family Boletaceae; genus Nevesoporus; species Nevesoporus exiguus. The sequence continues at coordinate 12,452 of JBBPKI010000209.1, forward strand.
AGATGTCGGCTCGGATTCCATGGAGGAGTTTATCAGTCATTACTCTTAGTGACGCCTATGTCACCGCGGGAAGAACATGGTTGGCCATTCTTCAGTACCAGGCTAGGCAAACGAGCTACCGTTTTCCGGCTCACCCTCATGGGCTAGGCTTTACGCATGCGATATTTCAAGTGTAAAATACGGTCGTCTATTTGCGTTCGGTACAATGAATTAAACTGGTTCACGAACGTTACCGCTGAGACCCCAACAAACTCCGCAAACGCGCTTAGTGCGGGTGGTTTTTGTGGTACTCTGTCAAGCGCGTGAGGACAGCCGCGAACCAGTACAATGAGCTGCTTACTCAGGTGCACTAAACGAGGGTGGCATCTCATCAGCAATAGTTCCGGACTACATGCTAGTAAATACGTACTGTTATAGTCCAAGGTGTAGCCAACACCAAAGAAGAAAAGTATAGCAAGACCCAGGCGGTTCAGAGCCTTCTTCTCGGGGTCAAACGTTGCCGGTGGTGCACGGCCCTTCGGGAGCTTGGAGTAGAAGTTCACCAAGGGTGCAAGACCCTCCCCAGAACCTGCAGACTGGTATAAAATTAGTATGGGTGAAACTGCCTGGTAGAAAACACGTACGAGGTGAGAAGGAGTGGCGATTTTAGGAGGAATGAGGCTGGTGAACTGGCGGCGAACGAGAGTGGGCAACATGACTGGTACACTGACACTGCAGGCCGAACAGCGGAATGGGTCGGGAGACTGTTTGTCATTGTTTGTATTATAGTCATTATCCCACGGTCACGCATTCACCACTTGGACCCATGTGGGGACAGGAGAACAATAGCAAGCTGGCATTGACCACAAGGAACTACTAGAAAACCCGGTCTGTCGTGAATAGACTTGCCTCAACCCTTTCTGGCCCGTGGCCATGATCTCGACATCTACCGCCCATGCCCTTGCCGCGCTTTTCGCGACTTTCTACGTTGGTTCGATATATATTTCCAAGGATACACGACTTTCCTTTTCCAAGATCAAAGTATACCTTGATTATGGCTACGTACGGCCCAAACTGCAGACCGAACGTTGGCGGGACGATTCGGACATAATCCGAGCGCGTCTTGTTGCTGTTAGCGGCGCGACTCTCGTTTGCTGCCTATTCGTGTTCGTCTTGATGTCCGTCAATGCGAAAACAGTATGTTTTCAGTCCTAGCGATGACTTCCGTCATACTCACGATACCAGGCTTGGACTGCACTGCAAATGACCGCGAATTACCTGGGCTGTACTTCAACCAGCATTCTCCCACATTTCATAACCCCTTTACTATTTCTTGGCCCACTCTATGCACACTTTGCGCGTGGGACACTGCCAGGTCAGTGTAATTGGTCTCTTCAGGAGGATCTCCTCTCTCTCTGTTCCGTCATGGGCATACGGAATTATTTAGTCGTGGGTGGTTAAATGTTGGCAACTATGGAACTGTATTGACTCCGTCCTCGGTAAAGGCTCCCATTACTGAAGAGATCGTCTTTCGAGCATGCGTCCTCACTGTGTACCACCTGGCGCAGGCGCCGAAAATGCGTATGATTTTCCTCAGCCCATTGCTATTCGGAGCAGGTGGGGGTTCCCTATCCAAGTGAATGCCCTGCACCACGAGCTTATACTCCTTGACACACAGCCCACGTACATCATGCTTGGGAGACGTACAATAGGTATGGACGTAGCCCAGCAGCCCTGAAACGCGCTGCGATTGGCGCAGGTGAGGCATGCTCGGATGTTGTGGGTCTCGGCAGCCTTGCTGACCGTTGGTGCGACCTAGTCTTTCAATTTGGCTATACTAGCATTTTTGGTTTCTATTGCTCGTATCTTTTCCTCCGCACTGGATCTATATTCCCGCCAATCACGGCGCACATATTCTGCAATGTCATGGGTCTCCCTCAGCCTGGCTATGATATCGGCGAGAGACCAGACCGGAAATTATGTGAGTCCCACTACTCCCTTTTCGTCACAGTGATATGACGCCGCAAACAAATAGCCATTATCGTTGCCTACTTTATTGGTATTGTTGGGTTTGCGTACGCGCTCGGTAGGTGGACATTGACAGAGGGCGCCTTGTACTGGAATTAGAACCATATCTTTTGACGCTGGCCCGCCGGATAGAGAATATATGAAGCGCCTATTAGATAGGAACTTTTTATCTCGGTCATGATATGAACTCACGTGATGGCTCTATTGTGTGGATTTCAAAATCAACGCTTGCCAGCTGGCTTGAACGTTGTCACTAACGTTGACTCATTACCCGTGCTCCTCGCCCACCGGCCACCTGTTGAGTTTGCTCCATCATTATCGTGTCAAATGCCCCACAAGCGAGCAAAGCGACCAACAAGGGAACGGGAGAAAGCTGAACGGTGTGCAGGATACCCCCCCTGCACACGCCACGTCTGATTCGAGGATGCTCCGTTTTCCAGAGCAACCGATTTGGCACCCACGGTCCCCGTCGAACAGGAGCCCATTCCGAAGTCAGTCTCGCGTGTTCTCGACGCCAGACAAATCAGGCGAGAATATCGGAAAAAGAAGCGACAACTCGATCCAGTTAGTAACTCAGACGAGGGTAACCTCCAACGAAAAAAGAGTCGTCACGACCCGACCGATATGAAATGTGGGGACACTCTGGCGCTTAGGATCAATACAAGCGAAACGGTCACCCAATTTAACAGGTGAGCGGTGATTGTAACGTGATATGAACGAACGTGTAGGTTGTTGAACACGAACACCCTTGATTACTTGCAGACGGGTGGAGAGCACCATGATGCCCCTCATCAAGTCAGCATTGCGCGAGTCATCTTCTCTGGCGCGCAGAGTGCGGAGAGAAGCAACGGCACAGGAAACGTCAAAGCGCGACAAACAAGGAAGCAAAGCCCGTCGCTCGCTTCCCGAAAGCTCGGAAAGGGGTACAGATCCACCACCGATTCCCGCTGCTGAAGGAGAGCCAATCGACCGTCGGCGTATGCCAAGGGAGTTCCAGACTTCCATTCCCCGTCGGCTCAACGATATCGCACAAGAACCCCCGACGATCAAAAGACTGCCCCGCGGAGCGTCAAACAACGATGCGACCCCGCTAGGCGTGTTCAGCATGGCTCAAAAGGCTATGATGGAGGAGGAAAGAGAGAAAGCCATTAGACATTATCGAGAGCTGAAAGCGAGGAAAATGCGCGAAAGCGGCGGCGCAAGGCTCGGCAGTTGATTGGATGGTGGCTACACCGAACGACTACTATAAGTGGATCCTCCGCTCCCCTCGATCATCTGGCTCGCATTACATAGCCACGTATTTTCCCGTGAAACATGCCAGCCTGCCCAAGTGGTCTGTATAGCGCTTTCGATGGTCCTCGGTGACCTATTGTGTCCCTATTTTTCCCCTCGGAAGAATCCAGTGCCACATCATCACTTCTCCGATAGGCTTCCTGGACAGAGCTTCGCGGAGAAACCCTAGTCTCGTTCCCGCCGACGACCTACGTTCGCCAATGACCCGCATCCCCCCATTTTAAGCGCCACCACGCCAAACTATTGTACTTCTGGTAGGAACACGTACTACTTTCCGTTCCCACTCTATGCCCGAGTCGCAAGCTTCTGCGAGGCTTCGGGTACCTAAACTGCAACGTTTCACCTGCTCCGTCGATGGCGGATGCATTGCCGACTAGACTTTTTTTGGAAAATGTCATCATTGAAACGGGACGCCTTACAGCAACTCTCAGATCCTTGACGGCGCTCCTATTACCAGGCTGGACAGCTACGATAGCGCCCTCATCTCACTGGAACAGCTACTTCACGTTCCCCTTGCCACGATGGTGGGCAAACAGAGTCAGTGTCTCATCAGCTGCTCGTTGATCAGCTGATCAATCCGTTACAGAGGGAGCCTCAGCTCGCCCCGTTGCAAGCGGTTGGGTGCCTTCAATCCTCCCAATTCGTTCTGCATGTTCATCTAATACCCGCCGGGACCCGGGCGCAGATTGACTCGTATTGGGTAGTTGATGTCTCTTTCCGGCGTCTTCGGGAAGCCTCCTAATGCTGTGCGATCTGACTCGTATTCCGTGCCCTACTTTATAGATCATGGTCTCACTGGTGGGTTTCCCGTGGCGACTCCCTCTGTACCCTTCACCCTCCCGAGTGCGACAACAAAACCATGGCTGACATCGAAAAGCAACTCTCGCTGCCGACGCGCAGGTCAAGCCTCGAGGAGACGGCATACGACAGCTCTCCTCGGTCTAGCACGATGCAGCCAGAGGCACCATCAATACCCAAGGACGACAACACGAACAGCAGACTCAAAGCTTGGTTAGCTGTTCTTGGGGGGTTCCTGGCACTCTTTTGCTCCTTTGGGCTGCTCGCTGCGTTCGGTACATTTCAAACGTGGTATTCAGACCACCAGCTGGCTTCGAAGTCTCTATTTTGCATATCATGGATAGGCTCTCTACAATTGTGGATGTTTTTCTTCATGGTGCATTAGCTGTTCTCCCAAGCTGGCGTATCACTGACCGTTCTGCCTCAGGGCGGGCCCATAGGTCTCTTTTTCGACGCTTATGGTCCCACGATGCTCCTTTGTTCTGGATCAGTCATTCTGGTTTCCAGTCTTGTCCTGACTAGCGTCTCTGTACATTTTTATCAGTATATACTGGCGCAAGGTATTCTCTTTGGACTAGGTGTCGCAATGCTGTGCGTTCTATTCACTCGCCCTGGTGCCAATTTGACCATGGTCTAGTTTTTACCCCTCAATGGCCTGCGTAGCCACGCACTTCGACAAGTATCGGGCTACTGCAATAGGCATCGTGTCAGCTGGGTCTGGTTGTGGTAATGCATCCTCTGTCTCACTGTGAATCATTACTTAGTGTGGATTAGGGGGAGTGTTCTATTCAATCATGCTTCGTTACCTTTTCAGCGAAGTTGGTTTCGGATGGGCGGTCAGGATCTCGGCACTAATGACTGCCATCCTCTGTGCTGTGGTCATTCTGACTGTGAGGCTCCAACATCCCGTCAACAAGAAAACGGGTCTGGTATTGGAGATACGGATAATCAAGGACTATCGCTTTCTGCTTCTCGTCGCAGGCTCCTTTTTCGTCGCTCTAGGTGTGCCTGCATCCCCTACTGCACTCTAGAGATTCTCATCTGACCCTCCTTAGGTATATTCGTGCCCTACTTTTACATTTCAGATTATACACAGTCTCTCCACATCTCATCCGAGGCTGCATTCAGTGTGCTCTCGATCATGAACGCCGGTGGGGTGTTCGGGCGCGTCGCACCAGCTTGGCTATCCGACAAGATAGGACGTTTCAACCTCCTTTGCCCCTCGGCCTTTCTCTCCGGATTCACGTGCCTTGCCTTCTGGATGTTCAGCAAAGACTTCGTCTCCATCGCCGTCTTTGCCGCTGTATACGGTCTCTTGTCAGGGGCGGTGATCTCTGTCATTAACCCCTGCGTGGCGCAAATATCCGAGAGGCGAGAGATGGGAACGCGCATCGGCGCACTTTATACGCTCATTTCTGTGCCGTGCGTCTCGTTTATGTCACTGTTGTCCGTCTGATGCACGTCTGACACGAAGATGTTACCAGCTCGCTCTTTGGAGGTCCGATCGCAGGTGCCTTGGTGCAACGACAGCATGGGGGGTACACCGCCGGCATCGCACTTGCGGGATCGAGCATGATACTGGGCTCGGTACTTATGTTGATGTCGAAACTGATGATCGACCGACGGTTGCTGTGTCGCGTCTAGCCGGACGCGTCTTGATACCCTTGAATGTCGGCACGATCAAAATCACGAACGCCCCTACGACAACTTTCTCCCACGGCTGCTGACTTATTTGTTTTTTTTATGGATTGGATCTCGAGCACCTCTATTTGTGTAGTATCAATGTAGCCCTTATGTCAAAAGCATGCACATGCAGCAACGAATAAACGATCTGGGATGGCGTGTTGGACGAGTGCCGGGTGAGGGGGTCTATGAGATGTATTGCAGATGTATGATTATAAGCGAGTGACGAAAGCGAAGAACATAGGCTAATTTGGGCTCAAAAAAGAGATCACAAGAGTCGAGAAGCTTCCATCATCAAGAAAAGGTAAAATAGAACCGAGGGAATTGAAGTCGATGAGGGCGTCAAGAGTGATGGCGAACGTAGACGATGTGTGAGGAGTGTGTATGGCAGTGTACACGTTGCCTCTGAATGGATAACGTACAAGGACTAGAACGTTTCTTCTTCCTCAGGTTGCGCGGCATTCTCTGGAACCTCGAACCCATCCTGTGGGGGAATAAGCCAAATGAATGGCGCATTGAACGTGATATGATCACCTCGGTAGAGTACAGGATCTTTTGAATTTCCCCAAGAGTCTCGTCTGTTTGCCCAGAACTTTCCAGAGTCTCGACTCGCTGTTGCACGAGAATTTCGATATCGCGGAGCTGAAAAGACAAGCATGAGCGCAAGAGAAGCATAGCGAACTGGGAATGGTGCTTACTTTGGCAAAGTAAAAGTCGCGCTCCTTCTCTAGACCTTCCATGTGCGTGGACATGTCGCGAAGTTGTGCTTGGAGGTTCTGGACGGCCTCGTTTGGCTGTGTTGAGCCAGAACGGTGGCCGCTGATGGGTGTTTTCCCACCAGACCTGCCAGCTGCGCCGAGGCCGCTGGTACTTCGGGGGCCGGAGAGAGGGGCGATGGTGGCTGGGGTGTCTGTGGGGGCGCCTCTCCTCCGTGCTACGGGGTCATAGCCCTGACCGCCATAGTTTGAGTCCCAGAAACGCTTGATCCACTGCAAGAACTCGAGGTTGTCTCTGCCCACAGATCCAGGGTCACGTCGTGGCCGAGGGTGAAAAGGGAACGAGGGTGATACGCACTGCATTTTGCATCTCACGAGCTTCTCGATGGGTATGGGCTGTGCGCGCGAGCACGAGCGAGCTTGGAAAGGGCAGTCATCGAGCGTGTGCGGATACACGCACCTTGTCGATCTTCTTGGCCTTGAAGATGTTCTGCATGACTTTGAAGTTGGCGATGAATTCGTACTCGTGTTTCGCGTTCATCTTGACCCGCGACATTGGAACGTCCCCTGGAAAGCAGGTCGTTGGGTCGATGAGTACGGGGATATATGAGGCGATCGCACCGTAGATGGAGTCGAGGACCTGGCAGTAGGCAGCGCCGGTGCCGCACTGCTCGACCTTTGTGTAGTTGATTTGGAGGAGTTCGTTGAGCCAGGCCAACAGGTCCGTGCGGGAGACGGCGGTCATGATTGTGGCAGACGATGAGGACGCGATATGAAGGATAAGAAAAAAAAGGCGAGCACGAGAGCGGCGACCAGCCACTCGCGCCTCTTTTCGGCTGACCGCGTGTGGCACTCGTCAAGTTGTTGGTATTAACTAAGTCTTCAAAAAATGGCACCCAGCATCCTCACGCCCGACGTGTGCACCCGCATCGTCCACTGGACACGCCGCAGCGATCTGGCGGCGCTGTGTCTCACGTGCAAGTCCATCCAACACGATGCGGAGGCCAAGTTGTATGAAATCATCATGTCGGGGAACGTCCAGATCACCTTCCGCGCCTGTCAATCCATCATATCGCAGCCACGCCTGGGTCCTTATGTCCGCACCTTTGTTTTCCTCCCCGAGGGCAGGCGCACCCAACGGGAGATCCCTGGACAGTTTTGGACCACTCTGCAGATCGCGCTCTCCAGAATGCGCTCTCTGGAGTATCTCTTTCTGCAAGATCCTGCCTTTGCCAGCAGCTGGGTCTTGAGCGACATCGCCCACATTCCGTTCCAGCTTCTCGAAGCGCGCCTCCTCTTCTACTGGGACGCGCATCTGGTCAAGTTCCTGGAAAGTCAAAATAAACTCAAAAGTCTACACACCATAGATGGCCCGGTGAACGATCCCGCCTTACATCTGGAAGCGGGCAGTCTCTCCGAACTCCGAATATTTGATGGCCCGTTGGCAGCCGCAGAGCACATCGTACACGTTGGTTCGACGCTCACCCATCTGCAGGTCACCCTCGACAGGAGCTCCGAGGCTGACGTATTGACGTTCATACCAAAGCTATTGCGTCTCGCATCCTCTCTTCGGGCCCTGAGCATACTCCACCTACCAGAGGCCCTTTCCTTCTCTGTCTTCCGATCAATTACAAAAACGTGCCCTCAACTCCGCCATATTGGCACGATCCCACTGCCATTGCCTCGTAACGTATGCCGTCCCCCTTTTCATTGTTCTCTATCACCGTTATCTGACTCCATTCAAGTCATATCGCTTCCACGGTGCGCTGATGGCTTTGCGCCACCTCCGAGTATTGGAAGTTGATGTCACTTCGTGGGTTCCCCCAGTAACAGTAACTCTGCAGCGTACAATTGCCGCAGAAATTCGCATCTACTCTCCCTTGATCGAGCACATCTGCTTTTGGGCAGGAGCCAATCGGACGCTCTGGGGCGTTGACGGAGATGACTGGAGCTGTCACTCAGAGAGCGACCACCATTCGCAGTTCGACGCTCTGTGGAAGGCCAGATGACGATGATTGTCAGAATAGCGATTTCAGCTGCGGCTTTACGTAGCACGCGCAAATGGTGCAGTGTGAGGTGCGTGTTATGGCATTCGTACGTTTACTCCCTCTTGACATGCTGTCATAGATCTGACATGATGATGATGATTGGATGCTGGAGTGTATCGTAGATATTCCACGGTATCCCAATCATTATGTATGAAAACGGAACTCCCAGAGTGGGGCAACATCACATCGACCCGTCCCTGCACAGGACTGGCGCTTGCCTCGTGGGGTATCGCAACCCAAGCGTTGGCTATAAAACATGCGGGTGCTGCGCTGCAAAAAAACGTGTTGGCATCCCAAAATAGAGCAGGCACAAGCCATGAATGGAGAATCTAGGCAAGCTGATGACACCGCCTTCTTCCTGTACCCTTTGATTGGTCGCGCTGATAAACCACGGGGAGTCATCATGTAGATTCCCGTTTTCATCTTGCGTCAACCTGCACATGCCTTCGGTAATATCCGTTTAACCAAATCGCCATCGTCCCTGTCGAGGGAGCGCCGCTTGGCTCGCCATGATTTAAGGCCGATGTCAGTCCGAGGCACTTTTCCCTCCAACAAAGGTCGACCCCCTATGCAGTATCAACGAACTGTCTCCTCTTCTTCCATGGCGCCATCCGAAAGGTCGATTTCCTCTGGCTCCTCCAATGCCTCCCCGCCACAAGACCTCGTCGCGCTGCCCACCATGATGCACTCCCTCGCCGCCCTTCCAGGCATGTCTTCGGTGCCCAGCGACATGGTACACTATAACGCAGCTCCACATAGCAGAGCGAGGGTGGGTGTCTTTCATGTTTGCGTGTTCGCACGCTCATCGTCCCTGCCAGATGGACTGTATGCTCCAGAAACAAAGGCAGCAGGGACCCCCACACGCCGCGCTGAGCGTGAGTATCCTTTGTGGCCGGTGGCGTGTCGCGTGCTCAACGTCCTCTCAAAAGGCATACGATATGCGACGCACGCCTAGTCCTGCGTTGCCCGAGGATGCCCAGATCACAGTCCGAAGACAGCAAAACGCGAAACAAAACAGCGTACGTGGTCGTCTCGCGTCTTCTCACCCAAGATCTGATCCACATCACCGTTCCCTTAGTCACGCGACCGCAGATGAACACTTTATTGCACCCTCGTTACCACATCTGCGCTGAGCGCAATCCATCGGTTGTGGAAGATGTGTGCACGCAGTGCCTCAGGCTACTTATATCTCGCCAGGTATTAATTTGGGGATTTTTATTTTGGGATAAGTTATACCACTTACTGCTTTCTCTGTCAAAAGTACCGGCCACGAGTGCCACAGTACATACAGCATTAATTTTCGACTACATTTTGCAGATTCTTTATCCATCTGTATCGATCACTTCCAGCTTCATATTAGAATGACAGCATACCTTTGAGACATTTTCCATGGATCGTTCGAGACCCTGAGATGGAGATGGAATGAGTGGTGCGACTGATATCTGATGTGTGCGGATTCAAGTGAACGTGGCTTCCTCAGGGACGTCTGGGCTGGATTGGGCATAAGGGGAGGCGGTAAGCTGATCGCGTGGCGCGAGATCTCAGCGAACCTCAGTCCCTGATAAACGTTGACTATGACAGGGTCCACGTTGCGGAAGGAACATGAAACTGACGATGCTGTACACGCTAGATGCCACGAGGAGTGGAGCGAGAACAACAACTCGGCCAATAAGTGGCCCGAACGGCGGATGGCATGCGGTACGATTACATTTACAGCGCGAGTGGGGGGCACAGTGGGGTCCGCACTGCAGGTGGGGTAAATCTCCGGCGGATGCTGGGAGGGGCAGTGAGATCTATGGCGTATGGGCAACGCGAGACGCAAACAATGTGTGATTGGACAGGGACCTACGTTTTGAACATGCGCATATGGAGCAGGAGTGGCCCGTCGAATTGCAAAATCGCACGCCGTTGACGCGAAGAGAAGGCATTACGCACGGTCTTACGAGGGGCGCATGGGAAGAATGAGGATTGCCCTTTCACTTCGGAAGGAACTTGGAGAGAAGTCTGTCGTTTGGGGGAGGGGCAGGGAAGCACGGCGACTCCCGTGGAGATGGAATGAATGCAGGACAGGATACAGCATTTTACCGGTTCGGCGCGAAAAAGATGCTGTGAACTATTCCGCTAATTTGATTGACTTGAATGGCTTAGCGTGGTCGACCCTTGTGAGGCCAAGGGAAATGGGTATACCTGAATGAAGGTAAATGAGTCATGGTATATTAGAGATATACTCGGATGGAGCGCGCAGCGAAAGGAGTACGCTGTCTTTGTCTTGCATTTAAGAGAGGTGAAGGAGATCATGTACCGTTGTTCCGTCACGGGATATCGGTCCAGAAAGAAAGCTATAGCGGTATTCCTAGCCATCCCCGCTCGGACACCCTTCCCATGGTCAGGGTGAGACGGATACAAATCGGTCTGCGCCTGCGGGGTTAAAGAGCCTGGAGACTGCGCTCGGAGGCGTGAACTCTGACCGCAAGAGTATTGGTGTGGCGTCCTGTCCAACTTGGGCTTCTAATGGTGCGAAAATGTTGCCCCAGAGATTTAATCAAAGTTCCGTAGATGGATCGGGAAATTTGACGAATGCCATGATTGGAGGTTGCTGACTGAGCCTGCCGGCGAGTCAAGCAATTGCCGGGCGCTACGGTGGCTCAAATCGACCATATCAATACTTATGTACCTATCGTAGCTGGAGTGGCTCACCGAACACCCGAAAAGCCTCTCTACTTCGGCAACTGGCCTAAACGATCTTTTGGTCATGGCTGGATACCTCTCATCGAGCCGGTTACAACTTCGAGTCCGGAATTCGGAGACAGTGACCCATGGAAGTCAAGCTCGGGCTTGGCTAGTGAAAACCGTACTTGGCAGTGCTGGCTGAAGCGGGCTCTCGCAGGGAGACATAATAGGCAAGTGATTGTTTGGCAACGGCTTTAGAAATAAACAAACACCTGCCAGATTTGGATGCTTCCCACCTCCATCAACCGTATGAACAAAATCTGAAAAACCCTCGGCTGGTGCATGCCGCGAACATCCTCAAAGTGCACTACTGTCTGTTTTTGATTTACTTTGACAGGCGTTGACCCGGGCTATTCCACGCGTCTGCCATGCTTGTGCCGTTGACGCTTCCGACTTGTCTGCACCTCTCAGTGCAACAGGGCGCTCAGACGAATATGACGGAGCAGAGTTTTATTGACGAACCATGTTCCAAGATAATTGCTTGGTGCTCGGACAAAAGCTCTGGCTCAGGGTCTCTCGGAGTTGCGGTTGGAGCAAAGTTCGGTTCAGTATACCTATTCGGAACCCCTCTCCCTGGTGAACACATCTCAGAAAACAGCACTCCATCCATGTCTCGCACGCAATTTCGTGCTTCAACGACGTCTGTTCCTTCCGGTACTCGTGGTTCTTCCCTACCCTCCTCTCCAAAGTCTCGTTCACATTCCCGTCGATTCTCAGGATCCTCTTCGTCATTGTCCCTAAATCAAGCACTTATCAAGCCCTCTGCTCGCTCTCGCGTAGTTTCAGGAGTATCTCGCGAGCAAGTGCAGGCGTTCAAGAGTCAGTTAGACTTTGAAGACGACCCTGAGCGTCTCAAAGATCTACTGAAGAGCAGCGTTCGACCAGCGCGCGAACGGAGCATTGTGGATACGCTCCTACCCTCCTTCGAAAAGATCGAACGCACGGCAACATTTCCCCCTTCCCCTCTCATCCAACCATCCATCCTCTCGCCGGTCAGCCCAGGATCCAGTAATGGACGCGACCACCCAAAGTCTCTTCTCTCCGCAACAAATTCGCCGTTATTCACTCCTAAATCAATCTCTGCTCCCAATTCCCCACGCTTCCCTCCCATGAATGACAAGGCCGAAGAAGAGGCTATCGCGCTGATCGCTCACATAATACCGCCTCGTTGCGGTGCAACCCACGGAATTTCAGATCTTATCATTCCGGAAGCGACAGATATGTTGTTGTCCCTGCAGGAGTCAGGGTAGGCCTTACGTCTTCATGCAACGAAAGCTGCTCATTTATGTTCCAGTGACGTGTCCGTATTTAATACGCATGACGGCACATGTATTGCAACTGCGCAATGTCGAAGGGGTGTCCAGTCACGAAATGATACGTCATGTTGGATCCGGATGAAGTCAGTTCAGATCGAGGAGGTGGGTATCCGATATGGCCTTCTTGCCATCCCCCCCTCATTTGTTGGCCGCAGAAGGCCCACCTTATCTTGGCTTGTGCCACATACCGACTTCCCTATTCGGAGATTTTCGGCCTTCCCGATCCACCTGACGAGACTAAGGGCAAGTTCGCACGTTATTCGTTGTTTGAACTCCACATCGGCGACCCTTACAGCATTACCTCCACATGGCTTGAACCACTGGGTGACTGGCAGGTCGATGGTTTCGCTGTGGCTTCCGACATAGTACGCAACGAGGTAGATGGTACGTCTTTCCGTCGCTGGTCATCCCGTTTCTCCTATTCTCCTCACAGGTTCGTTGTCCTTTCTGTACATCAACAGCGAGTACCATGTGACCTGCCGACCGCTCTCTGTTGTCCCTCGCTTCGAGGTTGACGCCCGCTCCCGCTCCATCGCGTCGTCCTCCGTGAACTCGGCCGATGAGCCCTGGACTCTGACGATACCCAACTCGCTCAGATCTTTTGGCAACAAAAGCTCTGAGAGTATTACATCCAGGGATGTGAACGGACGGACGCCTGAGCGTCTCGCTCCCCCCAACACAGATTTTTCGCGCCTTTGGTTTGGTCAAGATCAAGACGTCGGAGAAGCTGTATTTTCGTCCACACCTCGCAACTTGAAAGGGCTCTGTAGCCAATATGTCGTTGCGAGAGATGCAGTACTAGTTCTTACTTGGACAGACACCGAGGTTCTGGTGTGTTCGGTGACTTCCCTGATAGTTCCTAACTAACCTCTTCGTGTAGATCTCTCAGTTTCGAACTGGCGGGGAGGTACTTAATCAGTTCCTTGCAAAGATTCAGCCGGAGGGTGTGGGCAAGATTCTGGACGTGAAGTCCGTCGACAGTCAAACATTTGTGGTTTTGGGGGTTAGTTTTGCCGTCATGCTACACTGTTTGCAACACTCAATCAATGTGATAGAACGTTGCACGGTGGTACAGGTTAATACCGGTGAACACCAATGGGGATCAAAGCGATTTTGAGAACACCAGATTGCAGTAGGTCTTCTTTTCATCGTTTTGTTTCCGAGCGAACTTTCCAGATCCACTTGTGACGCCCAGTCCAATGCCCATGCAGACGGCCACCCTCGGGACACCCGGCGCAACCTCTCTCATCAATTGTACGAATGGTGTTGTCACGCTCCGTCATACCTCCGCTGGTCATAAGGAGGTATCCCTCTTTTCGTCGTTAGAACCGCCAGATCGGACGTATCGTAGACTTTGGCGTTCACAGCTGGTGACCGCTCCCCGACAGGACATTGGTGCCACTCTGACTGCAGTTCTTCCCCTAGAGTTCAATTCACTTATATTTGGCTACAGTCAGTGCTGCTGACATTTCTGTCAGCCTTGTCTGATGTATTTTTCAAGGCGACGGCTACCTTCGTCGTACCTCCTTCTCGGCGTTAACCTCCACAAAGTTGCCTTTAGAATCACCTTCCTTCCCTTTCATGCAGCCTTTCGAGTTTCAAAATACTTCCAACATTCCGGTTCCTGCGTCTATCCACTCGTTACACCTCATTCGCAACGAACGGACAGGGGAACGTTTTATCATTGGAGGCTCGAACGACGGTGGCATTATTGCGTGGTCATTACAGTACGAAGAAATCCGTCTTTGAAGCTGCAGGACTCATGTACATCCGTCAGGAGCCTGAACCTCTGTGCAAGTTTCGTCCTATTTATAGCCCCATTGTTGTACGTCGTTCAAGTACGACAGCAAGAGGAACATGCGGGTCCGCTACGTGGATGTGCACTGTGCATATCCATGGATGGCACGATTGCAGTCATTGCTGTGGATGGGTTTGAATTGTACGCCTGTCTCGATTACCGTTTCACTTGACTGGGATGACCTTGGAGTTTAGATTGTATGTTTTACCTGGCGCATCGTCGCCATTGTCAAGTGTCCATTATGGAGGTGGTGAGGAACATGATTTGCTTATGGTGTTCTACGTCGACGGTTCTGCAAGACTGTGGGACATAAAGATGGGCGAGTTGCGTCGTGCGATGGACACCGAAAAGGCTAGAGACGCCCTTGGCACTTCAGGTTGGTTCGAGCTGTGAGTTTATCGTCCATCTGTCGCCGTGGATGTTTTGACATAGTAACTTTGCTCGGTAGACCAATTGACGGCAGAGATACGCGTGTGAGCCCTTCGGTGTCAACCCTTGCCAACACGTGCGTCACTGTGAACTTGAGTAAGTCCATCCAACCGAGTGAAAGTCGCTTTGTCTGATATTACTTATAAGTGTCCACGTTCACGATTGCACTAGAGCGCTTCATGAAGGTGACAGCCGTAGATGCGAAGGTCGCTGGCAATACCCCACTTTCGTCTCTGGTGCCTACTTCACCCCTGGCGCAGCTGCGCACTTTATTGTCAATCATGTTGACCCCTGGACTGAGCCCTGACATCGATGAGGTGTGCGAAGCTAAGTTGGGTGTCACCTTCAGCTTAGGCAGTGTCGGACACGTTTCGTGAGTCGTGTTCTTCCGCACTGTATGTACGAGCCCATGTATTGAGAACCCCCGAAGCAGTCAAGCGACGACCCTATACAACTACCAGGACGTCAGAAATGTGTGGTGTATATCAGGTGTTGTTTCTGCCTCTCGCGCGATCGCTATCATTGCGATTCTCAAGACCATGTCCATTTACGAAGGTACAACGGAGTCTGCAACTACCGTGTCGCTGAACTGATCGTACTGTCGATAGCCATTAGCAGCGATTGTCAGACTGTGATGGCGTTTTATGCCGCCTCACTCCAGTCCGTCGTCGGATCTTATTTCAAAGCGCCAGATGTCGTTTACTTGGCTCGACAATGGCTGGATACGTCGAGTTCGTTACCACCTGATTCTTACTGTTATTGCAGTGTATTGACGTCAGAGTAGATGAGTTGCGTCACGCGGCAAGGATCTTGTTCGACGCAGGCGTGGTCAAACTCTCCGACGAGGAAAGTGCTGCACTGGTGGATGCCTGGCAACATCATCGTGAGTGGCACGACTAGTCGGTTCTTCCATGTTCGTCGTACTGACCTGACCCCAAAGTTCCGTGTCTGCAACCTTCTGCTGACCAAGACTCAAGGCAATCCGGACTTGCCCTCTTTCTTTGCGGTTACATGGCCGTCGAGAAATATAGCCTCCTTTCAACGAGGTGCGCCACAGGCTCACCCCCTTTGCTCGACGTATTGACTCCTCACAGTGCCCTTGTTGATGTCTCCAAGTCCATCTCGCTGTACCTGCACGATGACACTTCCAATTATCGCACCCTCGCCATCGATCTCTGTGCTAAAGGCTTCCACATTTGGCAGCACTACGTGGACAGCATGGCCCTCTTGCGCGCACTCTTTGCGCCGGCGACCAACATGCGTAAGGAGCACATTTCCGTCCAAAATGTCGGCCCCCAGGCGCGTTCAGCGGTCTTACAAATCGCAACGCATCACACGGCACTATTCATGACGGTGTTGTCGTTGGACATATTGAATCCGAGGACAGTGGCGGAACGGAAGAGCGTGATGCAACTGGTTGCGTTTCTGATACGTAAAGTTAGTTCGGTTATATCGTGCTTGCATTCCCCTCTTGCTAACAAGACGCAACAGCGACCGCTGATACTGTATCCACATCTCCCGCGCTTGATGGAAGCGGTGGTCAAGTCCCTCGACCCCAATTCGACCACAAGCCGAGACGCCGTACTCGACACTGCGACCGAAATCATTGGGCATGTCATCAAAACGTATGTCTATTGCTACTCACACCATCCATTTACAAACAAACTTCTCCTACAGCTTTCCTACCGTCGACTTTCACAACCCAACCCAACGTCTCACTGTCGGCACCGCCGAGGGCGCCTTTATCATGTATGATCTGAAATCCGCAACGCAGCTCTACGTCCTCGAAGGTCACAGCCACCGTCCGACCGCGTGCGCATTTTCCCCGGATGGGCGACGCCTCGTTACCGCGTCGCTCGAGGAGGGCGTTGTCAGGGTATGGAAAGTAGGCCCTAGCTTGGCGAGCGCATTATTACACCCCGGGCGGCCTCCAAGACAAGGCGAGATGGGGTCGCGGCCTTACAAGACGTTTCCGTTCAACGTCGGAGAGGAGGGTGAGTTGGTACTTCTTTGTCAGTCGATAAGCGTTGCTAAACATTATTCCTCCCTCCACTCGCTCGCTCTCCTGTCCCTTCCCCTTGCCTTTATAGCCAATATGACGATCACAGAAACGTTCGAGTGGGTCCGGTTTGAATGGCTGTCTGATCGCAACGTCCGTCTATGTATACGCGAGAGCACGCTGACGTTCAGCGCATGATCATTTACATGATTTTACACTTGTATCGCCGTTTCTTGGTGTTTGGCTCCAGGTAGAGATGGCTCGTGGGGCATGGTTCATGGGAGGCGTAAGTCGGGAATGGATGGAGATGGTTCTAAGATAGTGTGATGTAAGGTCTCGAGATCCAGAGGGACCCATTTTCAGACAGAAGGTTGCCATCAGAAAGTTGTCGCTTCCATCGAAGAGCGAATCGATTTCTGTCATTATCTTGGTGCCCCCGGTTTGGCGTTGAAGTGAGGCAGTTGTGTTTGCGAAAGCGCATGGATGAAGTACCCCGAGAAGGTGCCTGATCAGCTCAAACCGTAATAGAATATGCAGCAGTTTGTATGTTCCGTATACTAACCGGGTCAACAGAATTCTCCTTCCCTAGGACTACATATAGTAGTGCCAGAGGAGCTCACTCAGGCTGAAGATGCATCCAAGTGGGCAAACCTACAGAAGTGGATTGACTCTCGTGCTCGAGATGTCCTGGACGAGAGCGACGAAAATTTTCACTCTAGCTTCCAATTGATTCACGCGATCGGCTTCCAGCAGCGTGACATGGACGGGTACCCCGGCGATATGTGGACGACAGATTCTCCACCTCCTGAGGGTGCATGCTCGTAGTACTCTTTCAAGACATCATCCGGACTCCGTAGAGTATGAAGAAAGCCCACCCGGATCATTCCCCCATATTCGTATTGTGCAAGCCTCCGACATTAGTCTACGTCTATCAATGATCGTGGAAGACGTGATGGTTGGATGGCTGCCCAATCTCAACTTTCACTGCGTCTCTCCAGGATTACGAGATGCGATCCGAAGTTTCATATCTGACAAGGATGTTCTACACGTTCCCGAAACTGTCAGGAGGGTGGAAGAATATGCCGCGCGTTCTGGTCAAAATCGTCTTTGGAGCGGATTTCTACTCCTCCGTGGGCTCCTGGCATCAAATACAGTCTTGTTTGCTCCTGCAGAGCGAAGATGGCGCGTCGATTATGGCCTTGTCTCACAGATGCGACGGATAGATGTCCTAATTGTACCCACGGTGCTTGCTGTTCCGTATCGGGCCAAGGACATCCTAACACTCAACACTCAGTTTGGCCATCCAGATCTCACCATCATCCTCACGTGTCTATCTTATTATTATGCTGGCCTCACAAAGGGGCAGCTAAGAGTCGCCTTCGGAATTCTACTAGACCAAGATGACCCATCTGCGGAGTATGCAGTTTGGATCGAAGGCTATGATCATGTCAGTCACTGCCGGACCCGCTTCGGAAACTCGGAGAGATCAACCTGAGGTCATCAGTGCAATGGGACAAAGTCACGTCCCCGCTTTTCTCTCGAAATCAAGCGACTATAGATTTCTACCTTGCACAGGTGGTGTTCCCGAAGGAATTCCCTTGGAAACTATGCGGATCCAGTTGGGACTTGGGTGAGGAGCGTGAAGAACTCATAACGGCTCGGTAGACGGTTCATTGCACGTAGTTCAATTCAGGTGCTGAACGGAGAACCAGGATTCTCGGGAACAAGCGACAGTCGATGGCTGCTTCCCATGTCTGTCACCCAGCACAACCTCGACCATCAGCGAGGTACCATTGCCAAGGTTCTCGCATATCTCCTCCAGCCTGAAAACGACTTTTACATGGTTACTCACAGGAATGGCGAGCGACCAAGTACACCAGAGTTCGTTCGTTTGGTGACCATCCGACAACCCAAAACTCACGTCTTGTTGAATGTCGGGGCTTGATTCTTCCAATCTTCAAGTGGCGGGAGCACGGCTTGGTATTGATCGAGCTGCTGCTGGTGCCATCTTTTTCGACAAGAACAATGAGCTGACGGTACTCGTTCGGAATGGCACTATTCAACCGCTGTCATCATCGCCACTTTCTTAGCAGTTGGACCGTTGCGTTACCTACCTGGACCATGTGCATACAAGGGGTACTGACATCAAATTTCCAGTCGGGTCGCGGGCAGCAGTTATGCTGGGTCCCAAGGTGATAAAGGATGCTCTGGTGCAAGGTATCCCTTAGCTCCGTCATCTCGTTGTCAAAATCTTACTGGTTTAATTCACAGGTTGCATGCGGATGCGGAAGCTGGGCCATGGCCACTCGGTCATGTTTTTTGCGCCACCCGGTGTTGACCAAAGCATTCGTTCTGTGAAAAAAGATCCGACTACTCCTGTCACTACTATCGACATCCTATGTTGGGCAATACACGAGACCTGGACGGACATTCAACAGCGGGCTCCTTACTGGGCACAACAAGGCATGAACCACAAAACGAGACATGACGCCTGGTCCAGTTTCTGCGGTAACAAACTTACGCCAAGGCAACCATCGGATGTGTGGCTCCAGCCAAACTGCAAATCACTGTTTGATCTCTATTCACCCTCTGAAACTAGAGACGTCCATAACAATTTGTCAGCTCTGGATCCGGGGATTCGCCAACGTTGCAAACACCTTGGGGTCTTGTCGCTTCCTAATGCACAGATGAATGTGGAACAAGAGCGTGAGGTTAACCGCAAGTGGGAGCGCGAACGAGAAGTAGAACATCTCCCTAAAGCGGAACCGGAAGAGCATATTCTTCACCCGGATGTTGTATCCTTTGTCAAAACAGGCGCCATCTCCCGTTTGCGCTCTCGCAGCGTCTTTCTTCCGGTTTCTGAAATGAGCCCTGTAGCTACTCGCAAGGGTATCTAGAGCCCACATATATTCACAACTGTAGATTTCTGCAGGACCGTCAAGCGTTGGTCCACTGAGGGCACCTTGAATCAGTACCTTCGAACCATCCAGTGGATTCTCTCTAGCAGAATGGATCGTAGTCAAGTGCTCATTCTCTTAAGTCCATTCGAAGCCGACTGCCTGTTGCCAGACATCAGGGGGAGCAAATATGCCCACCTTCACCTATATGCACCACGCACGGCCAAGCACATGAAACCATCGGACGATCTCCCACTGTATTCTATCCCTCCTCTCCCCTCCGACTGGATTCCACCCTGGGATCTAATCGACCAGCTGAACATGTTCGCTGGACAGTCCTATCTCAGAGACTATGAGTCGTATTGCTGACTGTGTCGTCTCAATGATATACCTTCAACGACAGGGTCGCGGATCGATAAGGCCGCCGGGCGGAATCTACCCAGCGTTCGCGGTCGCCCTCGAAAGCGCGAAACCACGATCTTGGGTATGCCACCGCCTCTTGTAGAGGCACTACTTGCGCTTCGGAGTAGAGGTCGGCCGTTCGCACATACGCACATGGGAAGGATTATTCAAGGGCAAGTGCTCACAAAGAAAGACTTCGAGGAGCCAATGCTGGACTTGACCCTGGTATGAATCCTTTGTTTTGAGTAAGGTTGACTCCTTCATTCCTAGGGAAAACTCCTGACGTCAAGTTTCCCCGAGTCAGCGACCCACCGCGAGGATAGTGGTGATGAGTCACCTGGGGTAGGAATTTGGCCCCTTTTTTCGAGACTTGTTCTCACAACTGCTCGAGGCCGAGTTGCCGCCTAGTACGCCTAAGCCCCAACTCGGTGATAAGGTCCGTGATGACTTGATTTTCCTCCTGCTTTTCTGACGCTCCTGCACCATCGTCTGCACCACATCAGACGAGACCCGAGGAGATGAACGGAAACCAGACTTCACAGCCGTCTGATCAATCTCCCAGATCTCGAGGAATACTGTCATGCAGCAAGTGCAAGTGAGCGTTGTTTTCTTAGTAAGCGGTGGTTGCATCACCACCTCGGCGAGCGTTCGCCAGCTGGGTTCGTCGTTTGGTTTTGTCAATTGTAAGTTGTCAGTAGGCGATCGATGACGAATACCTGGTGTACTGTTTTGATGCAATTGTTTACGACACTCAGCTTTTAGTTTATCTCATATCACCGAACACCCTTGTGAGATATGAGGCATGAGGCATGGCCAAGTCGGAGTTCACCAGCCCTGAGCTCGGGAGAGGTAGAATGTCCAATTATTCGAACACGTCGCAAAGGATATCAACATTACATCCCCAAACTTCCAATCTCGTTGCATGGCGACACGCCCTCCAAAAGTCCCTCGGTGAAACCAAACCGAGCAAAGGCGTCCCATACATGCACCAACCCACGCCAAGGCATTCAAGCATACAGATCGCACGCATATGGCCTCAGCGCGCACCACTGGGGCTGCAAATTAATTGCGTTCAAGCCCCGCTGAACCATGCGATACCTCACGTCCT
>JBBPKI010000210.1:0-33654 GCA_038089155.1 Nevesoporus exiguus
CCACTGAGATTCCATGTTTCGACTTTGTGAAGCCATTCTCCTCAAGAACACATATCAATGCTTCAAATACATCATGACTGACCCCAAGGGATGTTTTGATTCGGTCTGGATGGCCATTCATCAGCTCAAGAATCCATGCTTCGCCTGAGAGGATTGATGTGTGGTATGGGATTTTTTCTGGTATCGAGAGGAAGAGTAACTGATAGTAATATGTGAGTTGGATTACAAAAAATGACAGTAGCATGAAGAGACAGTGCCGTCTCTTATACGTTGCTTGCATTTCGAGGTCCATTGCTATCAGCGCAGGTCGATCATCTGCTTATCTACTGTACAGCCCTATAGTACGGTATCATAATGCCGGTTATCTCCAAATCAGTTAGCCGAATGTTCACCAACCTCAGCCAACCCTCAGGTTGTAAATTTTCATATGCCAGACAAGACCTTAACCTTTCTTGTTATTGGCAGCATCATCCAAGGTGGTCCGTTGGACTGTGTAGATTGGTCCCTGTTGTCCATTGACAGTGGAGGTAGAAGCTATAGGCCTCATGGTTTGATGCGGTGTCGAGCTGCCTCCAAAAGCTTCACCAGGACAATAGACATGCCTCCCTTTGGCAGTTGAGGGCATTACTGGCTCCATAATCTGCCAGTAAAGAAACGGAGTGTTCATGAACTTGTGTGCACCTTTGAGGGACTTGTAGCAGGTTTCTTTAATATGAAAGTCCACTCAGACAAAAGAAATCTGTACCTTGCAAAGCCCTTTCCATACATGAACATTTTTGTTGGTGACGATAGCACCATTTTTATCATCATAGTGCATCCCTGACATCCTTCAAATCTCACAAACTATATTCCATTCTTGGTTGAGCTTTGAAAAATGTTAGAATTCCATAATGTGAATATTAGAAAAAAAACATACAGCGCCCCACTTCATACTACAACTGCTTGCGGTCTTCACCACTGTAACCCCATCTCTACCAACAGGGAATTTGGTGTTCAGGACCATTGCTACTTCATTGAATGTCACTGCCTTGAAATTGTTATTGCCTGATGATGAATGCTGAGATGCAAGAAATTGGATTAGTTCAAGGATATGCTCATGGGGCCACATAGTCTTTGGAGTCGACTTTTTCTCGACTGTACTGCGAGCCTGCTGGAACTGGACTGGATTGATAACACTATTGGACCATAGTGAATGCTGGGAAGAGCTAGAATGATGGGAGGACTTTGACAACCAGGACTGAGAGCACATGGAGGTCATCATTAGCAGCAGAGACGACGTACAGCATAGTGCAGTGCTGGTTTTGCAGCTGATATCCCTCAGCGAAACATCATCCAGTGATCTTTGAATTAGCTTAGCCAAATGCCAACCAACTTCAGCTGAACCTTAAGTTGCAAATTTTTGTAAGCTGGACAAGACCTTAGGGAGTTTGCTGAGATTGTTTTAGATTCTCTTTCGGACTCCACACTGTCAGACTATTTAGAGAGTGACCTTATCTTGGGTCACCCAGCTACTCTACCCCACTTGCCATCCCTGCCGCTCGCTCCTGCCACTCCATCACCTGTCTCTCAGGCAATAGTGCTCCCCATCCGCATTGTTCCCCCTCCACGCACTCCGTCACCTATAGCTCAGTTACCACTGTCAGCCACCACCCTTCACATCTCTGCCACCCCTTGAGACCTCCCAACCAATGCCTCCATCATCTCTTCCCCAACCTGGGTCATCCCTCTTGACCCTGCCCTGGAGGTGAGGCTTTCTCAAGCAGACTTGTTGACTACATGATGCTATCAATGTGGACAACTTGGACACCTCCACATCCACTGCCACCGCTACCAATGCCCCCACTGCCATGCCTTCGCCCCAGGGCATCCTGTCTCTAGATGCCTCACCTATCATTGCACCGCCTGTAACCACTGGGGACACATGGTGGAATGCTGCCCCATGCTCCACTGCCCCCTTTGTGGAAGCATTGAACATGCCATCGGAGGTTGCCCCTTTACTGATCTGGATGTATCTGAGCTCTGATTGGATCAGATCGGTATGCATCCCCCTCAGTCTTTATTCTGCTTCAGGGAAGCAGGCATATGAATGGGGTAGTGTTACAATTTTATCCATTATACCGCATCTTTTCCTCCTTACCATTTGTATCCCTTTTTGTTATCCATTCTCTCATGGGAAGTATGTTTACTTTATGATCATCTTTGAGTCCCCTTTCTCCTATTCACTCTATACTCTGTAGTCTAACCCATAACTGGACAATTACCTCCTAACAGCATTCTCTTGCACGCTGTTGTTATCCTCATTGCCATCCACAGTAGTTCTCTTACTTTCTCCTTCTTTCTATCATCTTCTATGCCTACCCTTATCTTGGTCCATGCACATCTCTTCTGGGTATATAAGTAACAAGTACTTCGCTTGTAAACCCCAAGCTAAACCTGCGCAATTCCACCTTCTGTATTCTGGACTTACTCCTGCCTAAACTGTTGCCTCAACAGTTCTTCTTTGCCCTCTTATTCTTTGTGAGATGTTGTGCCTCTTTGTGAGTGCCTCCTCACATAGAACCTTTGTTGTTAGCAGTCCAGAAGGACATGCTCTGTAACACATCCTGATAAGTCAAAGTAAAGAGTTCAGGGGGGCAGTCTTTCTGTTGGTATATACTGCTCTTTAGCTCCCACAATGCACCAACTATGGCAGCTACAGCAGTTGCCAGGATTGGTGTGAATGCGGTATGGTCCACGAATTGCTCACCCTTTAGTTTCTTCCACACTGCTTCAGAGATGACATCAGTGATGCAAGGGTGCAAGAAGTATGATGGTTCCAAGTCTCCATACAGATTCTGTTGATTGGTAAGGACGATATTGTAAAGTTAAGAAACATATCTATGTACAGTTGCCATGGAGTGGAGAAAGTTCCAGTTCAGCATGGCAAGTAATGCTTGGATCTCTTGTTTTTGCCCTTCTACTTGATCATTCACTGGCATTTGCTCAACTATATCACAGATACCAAGGTTGCACTCAACAAGGCCAGAGGCCACATCCTGAAAACATTGATGGACTGCCCTTATATACTGCACTAATAGACAGGAGATACCAATTTGCCTTGTAGATACCTCTAGCGGACAACATGAGTCAATGCATAACAAATGGAATTGAATGTATGTGCTAATGTGTTGAGCGACCAATTGTTTCACTCTTTTTGTGGCGTCTGTTACCATCTGCTTCTGTTCCTTGATTGTATTTGGAGTGGCCATGATTTGAAACATTTGTTGCTGGAGATTGTGCTTGGCAACAGCCACAATCTTTAACCTCATCTTTGTATCAATAGCATTTGTGGTGGACACAGGCTCCACCACATTGAGGGCTGGAATAGCTGTAGTCTCATCATCAGCTAACTGGGATGGACCTGCACAGGGGGGACTAGGTGACAATGGCATTTGTATTTGTGTCTGATGTCTGGAGTTCCATGGATGGGTGATGTGAATACTCTGGATAGATATTGTAGTTTGATTGAGCACATACAGATTTGAATACTTACCTGTATATTCTGATGGTGTTCATGTGACGTCTGGTTGCATGGCTCACCTCCCCACACAGGCCATATGGCAACAATGTGCATCTGGGAGTCCAGGTGTGTAATATGGTGTTCCACAACACTGCCCACCTGGGAAGCAAACAAGCTGCATGGATGTCCAAGCAAGCCTGGAGTAGGACCCACAGTCTCAAAGTCATACCACCTAGGCAATGCAGCTGTGTAACTGGATGTCTGCACGTGAGCAGGCTGAGACGTTCCAGAAGGTGGTGGCTGGCCTGTGGAAGGGGATGGCTGTGTGGCAAATTGGATTTCAGAGGGGTATGGCTGCATAGACTGGATCTCAGGAGGCCATGATTGTACAGACTGGATTTCAGGAGGCCATGATTGTGCAGAATGGATTTTGAGGGTGTATGGTTGCACAGACCAGACCTTGGGAGGCCATGCCTGCACAGACTGGATTTCAGGGGCCCATGTCTGCACCGAGGGAGCTAAGCCTGTTTGGAACAGAATAGATACTGGTGGAAGGTCAGCATGGATTTCCAGATTCAATGGATATTCCATTTCAAGGGTTGAGTCACCAGCAATAATGCCTGGTGTTGGCCGGGAGAACTGCTGACAGCATGCTTGTCTTGCCATGTACAAGTCAGACCTGCCAGTGCAGGAAGAAACAAGAGTTCTACATTGGGGTAAACAATACTTAATACTAAAACGAATAGGCATGCATGATCAGATAACAGATAAGAAGAGCTACACTATTTTTTGCTATCAGAAAAGTTACTATGCAAGGGCTAATGAATTCATACCTTTTTGCTTGCTATCCTTGTACACCAAATTGACCTCAATGTCATCCCCATCTGTCATATCCCATGCCATTCCATCCATCTCCAACCCTTTTGGCCTCAACTCCTGTCAACTCCAGCCAACTCTGGCCAACTCTGACTCCCTCAGTCCATCTCCATTCCTCCCCACTTGGAGCTCTGTTCCTCCACTCGGACCAACCTGTGCTCAGACCAGTATTTGGTTATACCTGGACCCAGAACTCTTTTAGAGTATTACTCATCTTCATTGTATATTTGTAATCCTTATCTCGGAACACAGCTCCTATGCTGCGCTCCGGCATACTTACCTCCCAGATTCTTAGTATATAATTCCTATAACCTCCATTGTGTAGCTTTAGCATGAATATTGAATTAGTCCACCCTCCTCACTCTCGTTGCAATCTCCATCTCCTCCTCCTGTCAGAACTCTGATCCTCTGAAATATGAGAACACAGACCTGTTCAAGGGTGCGACACCTAAGTCATGTGCCAACATCCTCCTGAGTACCTCTGCTCTGACTCCTCTGCTCCTGTTAAACACTGGGGATGAACTCCGGACTAACTCTGGACTTTGGAGCTAGGTTAGTCAAACAAGACTTGGCTTCACCTTATGTGGTGTGCCTTTGCAGAAAGTCTGGTGTCCCGAATTTGTGGAGGGTCAGAGTTCAGAGGAGAGTCTCAGACTCAAGACAAGAGGAGAACATCTAATTAAGATGAGGTTAAGTTGAGATTCAAACTGAGGTATCTACTGACAGAAGTAGAGACTTTATATACTAAGAGAGATGAGATCGGGTAAGTCTTCAATGTGCGCAGGCACAGAGGTAACTGTTACAATATTTTCTCTTCATCCTGGTCTCCTTCTTGTCTCAGAACACATATCATTCATGTATCTGCACCTGCATGCAAGGTATCTACGATTCCTTGTAACCTTCTCGCTGGACGAGTTCGACTTCTCCTTCACCATTTCCATTCTTATCTAATAGTCTCTTTCTTCTGGACATTATCTCCTAACAGCGTTCTCTCACATGCTGTCGTGATCCACTTAGCCAATCCGCAGTAGTTCCTTCGTATTCTTCTCTTTTCTATGCCTGCCCTTCATCATGGTCCATGCACATCTTGTAGGACTATAAAGTACCTAGTTGTCTAGCTTGTAAACTCTAAGCTAGATCTGCGCAATTTCCACCTCCTTTGATCTGGACTTGTCCTCGCCTGAACAGTTGCCTCAACTGTTCCCCTATACCTCTTTGCTTGCTGTGAGATGTTGTGCCTCTCCATGAGTGCCTCCTTGCAAAGAGCTCTTGTCATCTGCTGTCTAGAAGGATGTGCTCCATAACAAAAGGTCTAGCTTTCCCTTTTCCCCTCCTGCCATCGGAGTAGGGAACCCCTTGTCAAAACGTTGTCGCCATCCCAAAGAATCACTGGGTTGCCCAACCCAAATTTGCCACCAGAAGTACCACGTCGCCGAAATGCTCTACTGGACCAAGCCATCCATAGATCTATCGCTAGAAGAGAGCCCTCTGAACCTGAACCCATCGAAGTTGAAGAACCAGAGCCTGCTACCGGACCAGGAAGTTCTTCTGATCCTTTGGCTGCACCTATCCCGCAAATAGTACGTTGTCCTGAGCATAACACATCTGCTGCTCTCCCGCTTTCAGCCTATACTGCCCCAACACCTGCCGCACCTGTCCAACCAATCCATTCGCAACCACCTTGTCGCCCTCCTTCCCCTGAACCTTCCAAAAATGAAGACTCTGACAAAGACATGTCCTCCAAACCTACTGAAATCAAGATTGGCGTCCCTGCCAACTACAATGGAGATTCCTCCTCCGCTGAGTCATGGATTCTCTCAGTAGATACCTACCTTCTGATCAACAAAGAGATCTATACCTCCGATGATTGCCAGATCGCATTCACACTCTCATACATGAAGAAAGATTCCGCCCTTGCCTGGGCTACTGTCATCCGCCAGGAGGCTATGAATAAGTCTCCTCCTTCCTTCGGAACGTACAAGGACTTTAAGGCCGCCTTCCAGGTAGTGTTCAAACTTGTAGATTCCTCCGCAGATGCCATGAAGAAGCTAGTTGCCTTGTGACAGAATACTATCTCTGATCTGCACAAATATGTTTCGGAATTCCATATCTTGTCTACCACAGCTGCCCTCACCAACAACCTCGCTCTCATTGGCCTTTTTGAACAAGGCCTGCATCAATACCACCATGCCAGGATGGCTGGGTTGGAAACCATGCTGAAGAAGATCTCGGACTGGTACTCTAAGGTTGAGCAGTTTGAAGCCAACAGGATTCGAATGGCTCCCAGAGTCACCACTTCCACTACCCGGACTGTCCCCACCCGCATCTTTCCCCAAAGATCATTCGCCCCTTGTACCCCTACTAGAGACCCTAATGCCATGGACATCGATGCCCTGAATCTGTCCCCTGACAAACAAAAGCGATGCTTGGACAACAAGCTATGCTTCATTTGTAAACAAAGTGGCTGTTCCACCAAGAACCATCCCAATCAGATGACCTCTGCTCCGCCTCGCCCCCCTCACAACCCCAATAGGATTTGCGCTGTACAGACACAGCCCAACAATGACTTAATGCAATATATCAACTCCCTCACTGCCAGAGGGAAGACTACTCAACAGATCCTACAGGAACTGAAGCAAAGCTTCAAACCGGTCCAAGAATCCATTGCCTCTATCATGGAAGTAATGGAGGATTTTTGAGAAGGAGAGATGAGTCGATGCTACCTCTCCATAATATCGCCCATGTAACGCTATCATCTGAGTCTGAAAAATCAATTCGCATCCAAATCAAACTCTCCCATGGGACGAAAACCATCGACACCACTGCGCTCATTGATTGCGGAGCCACCAGAACTTTCATTGACCACCGACTAGCCAAAAGACTTGGCCTCCCTTTCCATCTCCTTTCTGAATCTATCCAAGCACTAAATGTAGACGGAACTTCCAATCAGGCAGGAACAATCTGCTTCTCCTCCAATGCCACTGTTACTTTCCCTGAACAAACTGAAACCCTCCGTTTCATGATTATCAGTCTTGGAAGACCCCAGATCATTCTAGGAATGAACTGGCTTGCTGATCGCAACCCTACCATAGACTGGAAGAACAGGACTCTTTCCTTCCCAACGGAACCTCTCCCCATGGATGAAGACACCTCTGAACGGTATCTCCTCCAATGGTTAGGACTGGATGATAATAGGAATATTGAGGTAGGACTAGTAGAAAGGAATGCTTGGCTAACTGCCGAAACCATATGCAAAACCACTATCACCACTGAAATCACTCAAAAAGATGTCAAAAAGGAAGTCACCCTCCCTGAAGCGTATACCAACTTCTCCAATGTCTTCAAGGAAAAGAATCACGACATCCTTCCCCCCCATTGCCCTTATGACCACGTCATCGAACTTAAAGACTCCTTCGTTCCTAAACAAGCCAAAGCTTACGCTCTAAACCCTGCCGAGCTAGAAGCCTGTAGAGCTTTTGTCGAAGAACATCTTTGCACAGGGCAAATTGTAGAATCCAAGTCACCACAAGCATCTCCTCTCTTCTTTGTCCCGAAGAAGGATGGATCGCTTCGCCCTTGTCAAGATTACAGGTACTTGAATGAGCATACTGTCAAGAATGCCTACCCACTTCCCCTCATCTCCGACCTCATTGATTGAATGAAGCACTCAAAGTACTTCTCCAAGTTCGACATCCATTGGGGATACAACAACATCTGCATCCATGAAGAAGATCAGTGGAAAGCTGCGTTCATCACTTCGCTTGGCTTATACGAACCCACCGTTATGTTCTTTGGGCAATGTAACTCACCGCCTACTTTTCAAGCCTTCATGAACTGGGTCTTTCACGACATGACCCCAGAAGGATGGTTAGGGATCTTCATGGATGATCTGGGAATACACTCCTCTACTCTCCCTGACCACATTGATCGAACTTGCAGAGTTCTAGCTCGTCTCCGAGAGCATGGGTTAATGCTCAAACTCTCTAAGTGCACCTTTGACGCTCCAGAGATTGAGTATTTAGGGATCATTGTAGGAAACAGACAAGTATGCATGGACCCCATCAAACTCTCTGCCATCACCAAATGGCAACCCCCATTCACTGTCAAAGCCATTCGCTCATTCCTTGGGTTTTGCAACTTCTACTGAAAGTTTATACCGAACTTTGCTGATATAGCTGCCCCATTAAACCTCCTTACAAAGACTACCCAACCTTGGATCTGGCATGACGCCCAACAAGCCGCATTCCTTCATCTCAAAGAAATCTTCTCCTCTGCCCCTGTTCTCATCCTTCCTGACACCACTAAACCCTTCTTCCTCATGACCAACACCTCTCTTATCACTGTTGGAGCTATCTTTATGCAGAAGGATACTAATGGAGATTCCCATCCGTGCGTCTATTACTCTTGCACTCTTAATGATGCAGAATGAAACTATGACATTTATGATAGAGAACTCCTTGTGGTTATCGATGCCTTGGAGGAATGGTGGCAGTATCTCCTGGGAACTGAACATCCTGTCACTATTTTCACAGATCATAAAAATCTCTCCTTTATGAAAGCCCCCCAAAAACTCTCCCGTCACCAAGCTTGCTGGAGTCTCTTTCTCCAGGAATATTACCTTCTCTGGACCATACTCCAAGGCACTGCCATGACCCCTGCAGACGCACTCTCCCACTGTCATGACGTCAACACTTCGTCCAATAACATCCATCCCATCCTCGCCGACCCTGAAATCATCTCTGCCTTAGACCTGGCACTTGTTTCAAAGATTGCCAGTTCTTCCGCCTCCGATCCACTTGTCTTAGAAGCCCTGCATGCCATGGAGAAATCTCTTCCCCTTTTCCCTCATTCTTCACTCGCTGACTGGCATTATAACACTCCTCACCTCTACTACAAAGGCCGTCTTTTTATTCCCCCTGATGCACGCCACGAGCTGATCTCTTCCCTTCACTCCTCTCCTAGTGGGGGCCATGAAGGCCTTTTTTGCACTTATGCTCGCCTCTCCCACAACTATTGGTGGCCCGGCATGTGCTCCTTTATCTCTTGCTTCATTTCAGGATGCATGGTATGCCAAGCCTCCAAACCAAATACCCATCCCACTGTACCGCCTCTTTTGCCTCTCTCCACCTCCACTGTGCGTCCCTTTCAGCAGATCTCTATGGACCTCATCACAGATCTCCCTCTTTCTAATGCCTTTGACTCCATCTTGGTCATGGTCGACCATGGCCTTACAAAGGGGGTAATCCTCCTCCCTTGTACCAAAACCATCTCTGCTGCCGGAGTTGCTTCACTCTTTTTCCAGCATATCTTCCCTAGATTTGGTCTACATGACTCTTGCATCTCTGATAGAGGACCTCAATTCGCCTCCTCCTTCGCCAAAGAGCTAGCCAGACTCCTTCAGTATGACATAAAGCTCTCCTCTACCTACCACCCACAGACTGATGGCCAAACTGAAAGAGCCAATCAGGAGCTCGAGGTGTATCTTCAGATCTTTTGCCAAGGACGCCCTGGTATCTGGAGCACTTTACTTCCAACTGCGGAATTCTCCCACAACTCCGCAGTACACTCATCCACCCACCAATCGCCATACTACCTCATGATGGGGTATGAACCTAGAGCTTATCCTCCATTAGGAAAGTCTTTTGTTCCCTTGGTAGAAAACCACCTTACTACCCTGGCTGAAGCACGGAAAGAAGCACTGGCTGCTCATTCCACCACTCAATGCCTCATGAAAGAGAGACTCACCACCAAGTTCACACCATGGAAGGTGGGAGACAAGGTCTGGCTCGAAGCAACGAACCTTAAGCTCAGGTACCCATCGAAGAAGCTTGCTCCAAAAAGGGAAGGACCCTTCGAAATCACTAAGGTACTTTCCCCTGTGGTGTATCAGTTGAAGCTACCCACCACTTGGCACATCCATAACGTCTTCCATGCCTCACTCTTATCCTCCTATCAGACCACACCAGAGCATGGCCCAAACTTCGTCCCTGCGCCACTGGACCTTATTGATGGAGAAGAAGAATATGAAATTGAGACCATACTCTCTCATCGGGGTTCTGCTCATTGCTGCCAGTACCTAATTAAGTGGAAAGGATATCCCACGTCGGAGAACACATGGGAATCCGAACGAAACCTTTGTCACGCTCCCGTCCTCCTCAGACAATATAAGAGCTCTCTCTCCCCTTGAGCAATAATGCTCACCCCTCATCAGATTCTCATCATCACTGCAATCTTCGCCACTATTTCCCTCGCTGCTATTATAACAATACTCATCGTTATCCTCGTTTCCATACCACCAACAACTGCGCCACATCACGCCTAAGTCATGACTTCTATCACTTCACCAACTCTGCTTACTACTTCGTTGCCACTCAACCGCCCTAGCTCCCCTGATGTCCCTAGATCCCCGTCCGCTGCTGTGCAAACTCCACAGGTTTCCATCTCCCCTCCACACTTGCACTGAAGAGAGATCCCTGACTGGGTCTTGGAAACTCTTTATCCGGCCACCTTACCTCACTTCCAACGACTTGCTATTTATGCCCATGTTTTAGACCATCCTCAGCTCTTAGCCATCACTGAAAGTATTCCCCTTTTTAAACGTTCACTCCCTCTCTTGGAGGCCATTTTATTCTTCCATCAAACTTGTTCTCTTCGGTCGTTTAGCCATTTGCCGAGACTCCTATCTCTGAATCCCAACTTTGCTGCCACACAAGCTGCCATGCCTGATCAGCTCTGCCTTTGTGCCTTAGATCTGATGGATCATCACCAATTTGGACAGATAATCTCTGCTTTCCCTCCTGGTGCCTTGGGAGACTTCCCACAGGCAGTCCTCTTTTCTCTAAACGAGACAGATCTTGCCGACTATTTAGGCACCGACGTCTTGCATGCCTCCCAGGAGTCCCCACCTCTTACTCGCCCTACCACTCTGGAGAACCCGCTGCCAGTTCGTATCTCCTTACCATCTGCTGCACTGCCGCCTGGCCTATCCCTACTGTCCAATGTCCGCATCTGAGACCTCCCCACAGGTATCACCATACTCTCTTCCCCCACCCGAGTCCTACCCATCCCCACAGATGTCCAAGCCCGTCTTGCCACCATGGATCTCTCCGGACACAGGTGTTACACCTGCGGACGACATGGACATCTGCGATGGAGCTGTCCACAGTATAGGTGTCCCCACTGTTCCCTCTACGCCCCTGGACATCCAGCCTCCAGCTGCCTCACCTCCCATTGCAATGCGTGCAATTGCTGGGGCCACGTGGCCGAAGCGTGCCCATCCCTCCAATATGGCCTTTGTGGAGCTGTTGGACACACCATCCCAAACTGCCCCTTTACTTCTGAGGACTTTAATGATGACCAGTTGGTATTCAACGGTGAGGATTCCTCTGGAGCTTAGGAACACAGCAGTGCTGCGAAGCTACGAAGGGGGTACTGTTACAATATTTTCGCTTCATCCTGGTCTCCTTCTTGTCTCAGAATGCATATCATTCATGTATCCACACCTGCATGCAAGGTATCTATGATTCCTTGTAACCTTCTCGCTGGACGAGTTCGACTTCTCCTTCACCATTTCCATTCTTACCTAATAGTCTCTTTCTTCTGGGCATTATCTCCTAACAGCGTTCTCTCACATGCTGTCGTGATCCACTTAGCCAATCTGCAGTAGTTCCTTCATATTCTTCTCTTTTCTATGCCTGCCCTTCATCATGGTCCATGCACATCTTGTAGGACTATAAAGTACCTAGTTGTCTAGCTTGTAAACTCTAAGCTAGACCTGCACAATTTCCACCTCCTTTGATCTGGACTTGTCCTTGCCTGAACAGTCACCTCAACTGTTCCCCTATATCTCTTTGCTTGCTGTGAGATGTTGTGCCTCTCCGTGAGTGCCTCCTCGCAAAGAGCTCTTGTCGTCTGCTGTCCAGAAGGACGTGCTCTGTAACAGTAACTATGTAAGTGAAATGGAAGTCAAGATAAGACATTGAGATGGAATGGGAAAAGAGATGTCAAGATGAAATGGAAAGGGAGATGTCATAGTGGAACATACTGAGAGATGTCAAGATGGAACATAATGGAAAAGGTCCGAAGTCAAGATCTATGATATTGAACGAGAACAAACTGGAGGATCAACAGAGTTGGTCCAGAGTTGAGTATGTGCATGCAACCAGGGGAACTGGTCCAGAGTAGGTCTGGAGTGACCAGAGTTGGATGGGATATGACAGCTCTGGACTTTGGTCCAGCTCCAAGACTAACCAGTCTACTACCCCTCAGTACCCCTGGACCTCCAATTGGACCTGAGTCTGGAGAGTCTGGACTTAACAGTATATTCATGCTTCCACTTGAGCAGGTCTCCAATCCCTCTTGTCTGCAACCTCATGACCTTATGACACTCTGTCATGACCTCAGCATGCTTTTGGGTTCACACTAAAGCCAATCATCCACCAACCTCTGTTATTACACCACATCTCCGACGTATTGCCATCCTCTCAATGGCCTCCTTCTTCTGGTTCTCTGTACCTCCAAACTCCAAACTCCAGTGGCCTTGCTCTGCCCCTCTTCCTCATTCCTTTCCATTGTCGACTTCCCCTTCTCCCATGCCTTCTGGCAAGACCACCTCTGACTTTCAAGTCATCTCCTTGGGTTCCCCCTCTTGTTGGTTGTAGGACACAGCTACTCATCCATGATACTCCATTGAGTGATTGGGATATGAGCAGCACTTTGTCTGACCCCTGCAAATGAAATGCCAAATCCCCTGTGCCTTCAAAGCCTCCACATCCATCTCTGTCAACTCCGCTTTGGAGTGCACTCTGGAATCACCATGGCCTCTGGACTTCCTCACCACTCACTCCCTGTCAATGCCACTAGGTGTGCAAAGCACATGAGTGATGGCTTAGTCCACCTTGTCTGCCACCTCTGGTCTCTCACTGGGGGAAGGCAGGACACCTCAGAAAGGAAAGTCAGCCTCTGGAACATCCGGCCATCCCCCATCTTTAACATCTGACTCCGCTACCTCTGCCATCTTCAGACCACAAGTCCAAAGGTACCTCCATCCAACTCTGATTTCCTCTGAAAGCTCTGGACTCTTCACCCTGCTTTCTCTCCCATTCTGAACTCCGGACCTGGGCCCGTGTCACCCTTGTCCATGCTCCATTCTGGACCACACATTGATGCATTCACTCATTTCTCTCTGTCCACCCCATGATGACCTCATGACTCCCCCTCTGGGTCCACTCTGGACCATCCAATCTCCCCTCTGGTCCACCCCTGGACAACTCTGTTTCACTCTGCCCTCTCTCTCCATTCTTCTTTTGTTCCCTTCCTCTATTGCTGCCCACTCCAGCAGACCCTCAGGTCCATTTTGGACCACTCTGTCACCTTTGCTTTTCTCTTCTTCACTTCTGACCATTTGTCTGTTTTTCATTGTTGACAGTTCCTGTCAACTCTGAGAAACTCCGGCCTACTCCAGAGCACTCTGGAGTACTCTGATTATGCTTTATTTTCTGTTGTCCATCTCTTTATACTCCTCTGTTTCCGCCCCTCATGGTTCAGTCCACTTCAGACTGTTCCATTCTGTTGTTTTCACCATCTGTTCTTCTTTGTTCTCCTTTTGTCTCCATCCTTGACAGTTCCCTGTCACCTCTGATGAACTCCGGTTGACTCTGGACAATTCTGTTTTCCTCTTCTCCCTTGGGGCAATCCTCCTCCATGACCTTTGGGTCAACCTCTTTGGATTCATTGACATTTGCTTTGTTTAGGACACTGCACACTTGCCTAATAATCAATCTGTTGATCAAGTAGGTATAAGAAGCTGCACCTTCATCTAATACCCTCACAGATTGAATGCCAAAACCTCCGCACTCTGGGACTCTGTCTGGAATCAATCCTGGGAGTTGCACCTGGATTTGCCCAAGGCCTTGGGCCTTTGTGTGGTCACTGTCTGCAGACCTCCAACCGGCTCTGTCCGGATTTCTCCCTGCACTAAGGACTGACCAAACATTGTCCCATTTAGCTGTTCTTTTTATATTCTTTCCCCTGTATTCTTTGATCTAGATCTTGGACCTTTGTGTTCTTGTCCTGTGGACCTCTGACCAGCCTTGCCTGGATGTTTCTCCCTGCACCCAGGACTAACCAAGATTGTCCTTTGGCTTCCTGCCAACTTCAATATTGAGTTCTCTTTTAGGACTACTCTGCTCTTTGATCTTTTGCACTCTTCTATATTTTGATTTGTTCATTTCCACTTTTCATTCATCTTTTATTCTTCCTGTTGTGCATTTCCTTGCACTCCGCTACCTCCAATTACCTCCAATTACCTCTGTTACTCCGCTTTTAGTCCACTACAACTCCAATAATCTTTGTTTTCCCTTCATTTCTCTTCTTCACCTCCTAGATACTCCATGGTTAGTGTTCTCTTGTCCCACTTGGGCCTTTGAGAGCTCGGCCTTAAAGAGGAGGCACCACCCCACCTCTACCTATCCCTGTTGCCTCTGACCTTCGGACCCTCCTGTACCTCTAGGGTACTCTGATTTCCCCTTCCATGTCTTCCCTCCAACATCTCCAGTACACTAGTTGTACACCTCTGCATTCCTTCAAACCCTCCATCTGTTTGTGGTATCTCTATTCCTAACCCTCCGAACACCACCACAACCATCCAATGACTCCAGCAACTCCAGAGTTACCCCTCCGAAAATATCCACTTCAACTCCATCCTCACCTCCAGTACCCCCAAGATACATCCCTGCCCAACCATGCTCCCTCATCCTCTGGCTCTTTGTTTTGGGTCCTCTGTCTGTTCCCTTCAGACCCTTTCCTGGGGCCTACAGGATTCCCCTCTGTCTTCAAGACCATCTGATACCCTTGTGGTACACCCCCATGTACCCTCCAGCACCCTCTGGAGTTTCTTAATACCCCTCTGCATTTAACTCCAAAAACTCCGGACATACTCTGGAGCATTCTCTTCTTTTGTCTCCTGACCCTCTGGTACTATATTACACCTCCGTTTTCTCCCTCTGCTCCCTTTCTATTTCATTTAGATTCCTTCTTCTTTCTGTTTTCTCTTTAGTTTCCAAGTACCTTGGTGTACACCTCCGCTTCCCTTGCCCCCTTGGCCTACTCTGACCCCTTCTGGGGCCCTCTGACTTCTATAGCTCTGTTTTAACCCTGGTTTTCTCTGGGTTTCTTCATTTTCCCTTTCTATCCCTTGTTTTCCCTATAGTTTTTAGATTTCCCTGGTACCTGTTGTACACTCCTTTTCCTCCAGCCTACTCTGGGCACCTCCGATCCCCTTTTGGGACCCTCTGTCTTCTCCTCTGCTCTCTGGCCCTCTCTGGGCATCTCTGACCACCATTCTGGGGCCCTTCATTTTTTTTGGTTCTGTCTCTGTTTTTATCTTCTCTGTCATCCATCTCTGTGTTTTTGTCTTCAGTTTCTTCACCTCCATTTTCACCCTCCAGTGTTCCAACTCTGTCCTCCAGACCACCTCCACTGCCACCCCTTCACATGCTCTGCCATCTCTGGCATCCATTCCCTCCATTCACACACCCTCTGAGCTCTCCATATCCATCCCTTACCTCTCTTATGCTGAGGCTAGGAGCCTTCTTTGGAGTAGCTTTTCTAGATGGTGGTTGTTATGATTTTATCTTTACATCCTGGTTTACTTCTCATCTCTGAACACATTTCCTTCATGTATCTGCATCCGCATGCTAGATACTTATGCTTTCTTGTTACCTTTTCATTAGATGAGTTTGACTATTCCTTCACTGTTTCCATTCTCACTTAATTGTCTACATTTGGACTTTATCTCCTAACAGCATTCTCTCATATGCTGTTGTGATCCATACATAGCCATCCACAGTTGTTCTTCAACTTTCTCTTTCTTTCTATGCCTGCCCTATTCCTGGTCTGTGTGCATTCCATTTGACTATAAGTAGCTAGCTACTTCGCTTGTAAACTCCAAGCTAGACCTGTGCAATTCCACCTCCTTTATTCTGGACTTGCTCCTGCCTGAACAGTCACCTCAACTGTTCCCTTTTACCTCTCCATCCTTTGTGAGTACCTCCTCACATAGAACCTTTGTTGTTAGCAGTCCAGAGGGACATGCTCTGTAACAGTGGTAGAATTCCAAGTTTCCAGCATGGTCCTGATGAAACCTTCGTCACATTCAACTCTGTGTGGTACTCCACCTCAGACTTGGGCCCAGTAAGCAACTCTGTTATCCCCTCTGTCAGTGCACCCTCTCCACAGAAGCTTGATCGCTTCCTTGGACTGGCTCTGCACTCTATCCATGCTTACTAAGGCCTTGAGTGCTTGGCCTTAAAGGGGAGGCACTGTCATATCCCATGCCATTCCATCCATCTCTGACCTCTTTGGCCTCAACTCCTGTCAACTCCGGCCAACTCCAGCCAACTTCAACTCCCTCAGTCCATCTTCATTCCTTCCTACTCAGAGCTCTGTTGCTCTGCTCAGACCAACCTGTGCTCAGACCAGTATTCAGTTATACCTGGACCCAGAACTCTTTTATAGTATTACTCATCTTCATTGTATATTTGCAATCCTTGTCTTGGAACACAGCTCCTATGCTGCACTCCAGCATACTTACCTCCTGGACTCTTAGTATATAATTCCTGTAACCTCCATTGTGTAGCTTTAGCACAAATACTGAATTAGTCCATCCTCCTTGCTCTCATTGCAATCCCCATCTCCTCCTCCTGTCAGAACTCTGATCCTCTGAAATATGAGGACATGGACCTGTTCAAGGGCACGACACATAAGTCATGCGCCAATGTCCTCCTGAGTACCTCTGCTCCAACTCCTCTGCTCCAGACTTTGGTCCAACTCCAAGACTAACCAGTCTACTATCCCTCAGTACCCCCAGACCTCCAATCAGACCTGAGTCCAGAGAGTCCAGACTTAACACCATCTGAGCTTGTGTCTGATTCAAGCAACTCATCAGCACTGCGAATGAGCCCCCTCATCTGCTCAACCTGTATATTGGCAATATGTAGTAAGCACGACTAACTTATCAGCATAGATTGCATGGTAGAACACAAGATCATCCTCTTCAATCCCTCACATGCCCATTACCTGTTTGATGAATTCTATCTCCTTATTGGCTGTTTTGAGATCATCCTCAGCTTCCTATTGTATTGCATGAAAAAGGTCCAAGCAAGTCTCCATTGCATTGATATTGGCTTTACACATGATACAGTGCACAATAGTGTCTTAGAAGTATACTTTGGCAATATAGGCCTTCCAAACCACATCATGAGAGAAGTGGGACATGCCTTGCATGAACTTGTCTCAGCTCTTGTATTATTGTACCAGATCAGGGTTGTTTATGCTAACTGACAACAGAACTTACCTCGACAACATCTTCAAGGCTCAAGTCTGAGTGCAAAGTGTCTCCAATGCTCCTGCAGGCAAACTGGAGTTCAAGCGCAGGGGGAATAACCTGAGGCCAGTATGGTTGGTATCTTCTGTGCATGTCAGCCTGAATAGCAAGCATGCAGCAGAGACCAGTAGGCTCATCATTGTTAGGTGGTTGCTGATGAGGGTACACATCATCACATAGCTGAGGAGGTGAAGTTGCCAGTGATGACTGCAACTTTTGCACAGAGTGCATCATTGAGTTAGGATAGCTGAGTGCTGACCTCAAGGACGATGACCTCATGGAAGGGGACGACCTTATGGAAGGGGGTGTCTTCAAAGGGGAGCCCTCTTTGGAGAAGGTTGCAGATTTGGTGACTTCATTGTATGCTCCTACAGTTGATGTTAGAGACCAGCCTTTACAGAGAGATGATAATACAGTAACTCGCAGTAGTAGGGAGCTTGCATGGGGAGGTGCCAGCAGTGACTGAGTTTGAAAACCTTAGATACTTTTCTGCTCTGGACAGCCCAGCACTGCTTCCACATCACACAGAGCAAGAATGTTGTTGCAAGATTCCCAAGAGGAGCCAGCATGGTCTCATGATCTCCAATGCCCAGCATGCCATGCTGTCTTCCAATCCCTTGGCACACTTGCTGCTCACCTCAACAATCCCCAACAGTCCTGTTCTCTTCTCAGCATGGATGAGGTCCCTTGTTACCGCCTGCATTCTATGCAAATGATGGACAGGAAGTGTCTGGATACTACCATCAGTCCTCAGGATATATCTATGGATGAGGGCAGACTATACTGGATGAGATCAAGATGAACAAATTTGAAATGCACCGCCAGCACTCCATGTATTATCCATTCAAGAACAAAGGAGAGTGGGAGTTAGTCAAATTTCTCATTCCACACTTAAACCAATTGGAAATCAACAAGTTTTTAAAGCTCAAGTGGATAAGTGTTCTATATAGAGTTAAGGATTCCTGACCATCAGCTAATGTGCAGTGGATAGTTCAACACTTGTCCATGACTATCTTTTCAATCTGCAGATTACTTGTTAGCTTGGATGGATAAATTGCCTAGTGGACCTGCTTGGCAATGCACTATGCTCAAGGTCGATGGGTTCACAATGACGCAACCTATCTGCCTAATCTGGCATGATGCTCTTGAAGTCATCAAGGATATCCTTGCCAATCCCATTTTTGCTAACCATGTAACCTTTGATCTATATGTGGTTATGCAGAATGGTGAACAGGAATACAGTGAGTTCTTCATGGGTAACCATGCACATCAAATCCAGGTTTTTACTCAACTGTTGATATCTTGCCTTGAGCTCACCCTTGCATTTAGGACAATCTTCCTGAAGGTGCAACCATCTTCTCCATCATTCTTGTGTCTGACAAAATGCCCATCACACACCACACTGGAAGTTTTGAGATGCATACTGTCTTTATTACTATTGGAAATATTCAGTCCAACGTTAAGATGCAGGCAACATCATATGCATGGCATTGTGTTGGTTACCTTCCAACTCTGGAATTTGAAGTCCACTCTGACTTCCAGACCCTGCTTGCATCGCAGCTGTTTCACAAATGCATGGATACTATCTTTGCTTCACTGAAGGAAACTGCAGACCATGGAATGGAGATGGTAGACTCACTCAGCTATGTATGGAATTGCTTTACTCCTCTTGTCACCTATATTGCCAATCTCCCCAAGCAACAGCTTATCACTGGCATGTCCAAGAATGCCTCCCCTGTTACAACTGCAACAATGCCACATTTTGGTGATCCTTTCCCCCACCCTCTGCACAGTGGCCAGCACATGCTCAAATAGATCATTGAGCTTTGTACAATTGTGAATCCATGGAACATTGTTACCTTCCAAAAATTGGCAAAGGCTGTTCATCTCATCAACATTCATCTTCCATTCTGGCAAGACTGGAAATTTGCAGATCCTTGATACTTCATGAATGGCAAGATTCTCCACACAGGTCACAAGTTCTTTTTGATCATCCCCTGAAGTGGTATAAGGAAGCAGTGGGCAAACATGTACTTGATGAATGCTACAAGCATTAGCACTGCCGCACTGGTGTCCGGCATTTTAGTTCCAGTGTCTCCCATATCAAACAGATGACTGGCCATGATCATTGCAATATCCAGCACACTCTTGTCACAATTTTCGCTGCAGCCAGCACCTAGATCACCCCATCTTTTGTCTACACTATCTGGTCCATCATTGAGTTTATCTACTGGGCTCAGAGCCCTGTCTATACCAACGCTTCAATTATGGAGATGGTAACTATGCTACAGTGCTTTTACTCTAGTAAGCATGCCATTATTGAGGCAGAAGTGTGTCATGGCATGAATGGTGTCAAGGATGACTTCAAGATCCCAAAGCTTGAACTAATGCAAAGCTTTGCTTGCAATATCGTTACCAATGGTGCATTGCACTAATATTCTGCTAATGTTTCTGAGTGCCTCCTTATCACACATTGCAAGAACCCTTTTGAATGCACCAGTCAGCACCATGACACTTTCATTGAAGAGGTTGCCATTTTACTCAACTGAGACAAAAATATATGGCACTTCAATCTCTATCACATGCTTTGGCATCAAACATTGCCACTGGAGGCTATCCTTGTGGAGGAAGATATATTGATTGCTGTAATGCAAAGGCACACTCCATTGTGCAACAAGCCGTTCCTAGGCCAACTTCCTCACTTATCTACTGAGGGGAGGCACTCATGGAGAGGCTCAACATCCCTTGGAGTTGTAAGACTCTTGGAAGAGAAAGAGAGAGAGATCAAGCAAGATGGAGCAAGTAGTGCGTGTTGTATTGCATAGAACTAGCTGAGGATAATTGTACATGGAATAGCAGTATCAGTACTAACTACTGTGGCGCACAGACCACATTATCTAAGCAGGTCCTATGCAAGGGAAGATGATAACTAGGAGATGCATTGCCCAAAGGAGAGGTAGCAATGATGGAGGGTCAGTCTGCAGTAGTCAGAAAGGCAGTGCAGCTATAACAATAGAATGAGGTGAATATCATCGGAATAAAGGAACAGCAAATAAGGAATATAGACTTCATATGTGATCAGTCCCTCCCTAAGGTGAAGAAAGAACAAAAGGAGGAGGTGACCTGAAAGAAACAAAACTGTAACATTACCCCCTTCATAGAATCGAAGCCCTGCTTCAACATCTCTAGTCATGGTCAGGCCCATCTGGGTCTCCCTCATTGACCTCATAGTTGTCAGCATCAAGCTGGAGGTCGACATCACATACATATCTGTCATGTCCCATCTCCCCACAAGTCGAACACCGGATGAGGGGGCAGTAGGAGGTCCCATGGCCCCAATTTCAGCAATTATTGCACTGAAGTGTGAGGTATTGACTACTATTGTGCCCTGGAGCCCAGGTCTTACACTTGGGGCATTGGTAACAGGGGCAGTCCTTGCGAAAGTGACCAGTGGAGTGACTGTTATGATTTTATCATTACATCCTGGCTTACTTCTTATTTCTGAACGTATTTCCTTCATGTGTCCACATCCACATGCTAGATACTTACACTTCTTAGTCACTTTCTCATTGGATGAGTTTGACTATTCCTTTACTGTTTCCATTCTTACTTAATCACCTACATTCGGACTTTACCTCCTAACAGTGTTCTCTCACACACTGTTGTGATCCGCATAGCCATCTGCAGTAGTTCTCTCTTGTTCTTCTCTATTCCATTACCTTCTGTCTCTTTCTATGCCTACCCTAACTCTTGATCTGTGCACCTCCCCTTGGACTATAAGTACCTAGCTACTTCACCTGTAAAACCCAAGCTAAACCTGTGCAATTTCACCTCCTCTATTCTGGACTTGCTCCTGCCTGAACAGTCGCCTAAACTGTTCCCTTTTGCCTCTGCATTCTTTGTGAGACGTTGCACCTCTTCGTGAGTGCCTCCTCACATAGAACCTTTGATGTTAGCAGTCCAGAAGGACATGCTCTGTAACAAAAGGTTTAGCTTTCCCCATTCCCCTCCTGCCAATGGAGTAGGGAACCCATTGTCAATACATTGTCACCAAGAAGAATCTCTGGGTTGTCTAACCCAAACCATCCCCCTGAAGTACTGCATTGTTGCAATGCTTTATTGGAACAAGCTATCCATAGATCCATTGCTAGAGGAGAGTCCTCTGAGCCTGAACCCATTGAAGTCAAAGAACCAGAGCCTGCCATCAGACCTGGTAGTTCTTCTGATTCTTGGGCTACACCTATCCCTCAAATAGTACGTCGTCCTGAGCACAACACTTCTGTTGCTCTCCCACTTTCAGCCTATACTGCTCCAACACCTGTCATCCCTGTCCAACCTATCCATTCGCAACCACCTCGTCGCCCCCCTTCTCCTGATCCCTCTGATTATGAAGACTCTGAAGAAGATATGTCCTCAAAGCCCACTGAAATCAAGATTGGCATCCCTGCTGACTATGATGGAGATTCCTCCTCCGCTGAGTCTTGGATTCTCTCAGTAGATACCTATCTTCTGATCAATAAGGAGATCTATACCTCTGATGATCGCCAGATCACGTTTGCACTCTCATACATGAAAAAGGATTCTGCCCTTGCCTGGGCTACCATCATTTGCCAGGAGGCTATGAACAAGTCTCCTCCTTCCTTTGGAACTTACAGGGATGTTAAAGCAGCCTTCCAGGTAGCTTTCAAACTTGTAGACTCTTCTGCTGATGCTATGAAGAAGCTTGTTGCTTTGCAACAGAATACTGTCTCTGATCTGCACAAATACGTCTCTGAATTCCAAATCTTGTCCACTACAGCTGCCCTCACTAATGACCTTGCCCTTATCAGCCTTTTTGAACAAGGCCTGCACCAGTACCATCGTGCCAGGATGGCTGGATTAGAAACTATGCCAAAGAAGATTTCGGACTGGTACTCTAAGGTCGAGCAGTTCAAAGCCAATCAGATTTGAATGGCTCCCAGAGTTACCACCACCACCACTAGGACCATCCCTACTCACACTTTTCCCCAACAATCTTCCGCCCCTTGTACCTCTGCCAGGGATCCCAATGCTATGGACATCAATGCCCTGAATCTGTCCCCTGATGAATGAAAGCGATGCTTGGATAACAAGCTATGCTTCATTTGTAAACAGAGTGGCTGTTCCACTAGGAACCATCCTAATCAGTCTACCTCTTCTCTGCCGCCTCACCCCCCTCACAACCCCAACAGAATTTGTGCTGTGCAGACACAGCCTAGCAATGACCTAATGCAATACATCAACTCCCTCACTGC
Organism: Nevesoporus exiguus; assembly: GCA_038089155.1. NCBI lineage: Eukaryota > Fungi > Basidiomycota > Agaricomycetes > Boletales > Boletaceae > Nevesoporus > Nevesoporus exiguus. The sequence goes on from JBBPKI010000210.1 coordinate 23,033, forward strand.
TGGAGGGAAGACTACTGAGCAGATCCTCCAAGAGTTGAAACAGAGCTTCAAGCCTGTCCAGGAATCCATCACTTCCATTACTGAAGTAGCAGAGGATTTTTGAGAAGGAGAGATGAGTCGACACTACCTCTCCATAGAATCGCCCATGTAACCCTGTCATCTGAATCAGAAAAGTCCATCCACATTTGCATCAGACTCTCTCATGAAACTAAAACCGTCAATACCACTGCACTTATTGACTGCAGAGCCACTGGAACATTCATTGATCACTGACTGGCAAAGAGACTTGGCCTTCCCTTCCACCCTCTTGCCAAACCTGTACAGGCCCTGAATGTTGATGGAACTGCCAATCAGACTGGCACGATCCGCTTTCACTCCAATGCCACTGTCATTTTTCCTGAATGGACTGAAGTTCTTCGCTTCATGATCATTGGCCTTGGGAGACCCCAGATCATTTTAGGAATGAACTGGCTTGCCAATTGAAACCCTACCATTGATTGGAAGAACAGAACTCTTTCATTCCCTAGTGACCCCCTCCCTATGAATGATGACACCTCTGAATGATATCTTCTCCAATGGTTGGGCCTGGATCCCAACAGGAACATCAAGTTGGGTCTTCAAGACAGAAATATTTGGCTTTCTGCAGAATCCATATGTAAAACTACCATCGCTACCAAAATCACCCAGCAGGACATCAAAAAGGAAGTCACCCTTCTCGAACCATACACTGATTTCTCCAATGTCTTTGAAGAAAAGAACCATGACATCCTCCCCTCACATCAACCCTATGATCATGTCATCAAGCTGAAGGATTCCTTCATTCCAAAGTGAGCCAAAGCCTATGCTCTGAACCCAGCTGAGATGGAAGCTTGTAGAGCATTTGTCGAAGAACATCTTCGCACTGGACGCATTGTTGAGTCCAAATCACCCCAAGCTTCCCCCCTCTTCTTTGTTCCAAAGAAAGATGGTTCACTTCGTCCATGCCAGGACTATAATACCTAAATGAACATACCATCAAAAATGCTTATCCACTCCCCCTTGTCTCTGATCTTGTTGATCAAATGAAGGACTCAAAGTACTTCTCAAAATTTGACATCTGCTGGGGGTACAACAATATTCGTATTCGCGAAGAAGACCAGTGGAAAGCTGCATTTATTACCCCTCTGGGCCTTTATGAACCCACCATCATGTTCTTTGGACAATGTAACTCACTGCCCACTTTCCAAGCCTTCATGAACTGGGTCTTCCAAGACATCACTCTGGAAGGGTGGCTTGAGATCTTCATGGATGATCTTGGAGTACATTCCTCTACCCTCTCTGATTACATTGATTGCACCCACAGGGTTCTAGCATGCCTCAGAGAGCACGGGCTTACACTCAAACTCTCTAAGTGCACTTTCGATGCTCCTGAGATTGAATACTTAGGTATTATAGTTGGAAATGGACAAGTCTGCATGGACCCTGTCAAACTCTCCACTATCGCCAAGTGGCAGTCACCATCCACTGTCAAAGCCGTTCACTCTTTCCTTGGTTTTTGTAACTTCTATCGAAAGTTTATCCCCAACTTCACTGATATCACTGCCCCTCTTAACCTCCTCACCAAGAACGCCCAGCCTTGGATTTGGCAAGATGCCCAACAAGCTGCATTCCTCCAGCTTAAGCACATCTTTTCCTCTGCCCCTGTTCTCACTCTTCCTGATACTTCTAAACCCTTCTTCCTCATGACAGATGTGTCTCTCATAGCTGTTGGCACTATCCTCATGCAGAAAGATGTCAATGGAGACTCCCATCTGTGCGCCTACTATTCCCACACACTGAATGATGCTGAACAGAACTATGATATCTATGATTGAGAACTCCTAGCTGTCATTGATGCCTTGGAAGAATGGCAACAATATCTCTTAGGAACTGAGCATGCAGTCACCATCTTCACTGACCACAAAAATCTCTCTTTCATGAAAGCACCATAGAAGCTCTCATGTTGCCAAGCCCGCTGGAGTCTCTTCCTTTAGGAATACCATCTCCTTTGGACCATCCTCCCTGGAATGGCCATGACCCCTGCTGATGTGTTATCCTGTTGTCATGACATAGATACGTCCGCTGACAATATCCATCCTATCCTCTCCAATCCAGAAATCATCTCTGCACTTGATCTAGCACTTACCTCCAAGATTGCCAGCTCCTCAGCCAATGATCCACTCGTCCTTGAGGCATTGCATGCCATGGAAAAGTCTCTCCCCCTTTTCCCTTGCTCCTCCCTTGCTGATTGGCACTATGACACCCCACACCTTTACTACAAAGGTCACCTCTTCATTCCCCCTGATGCGCACCATGAGCTTGTCTCATCCCTTCATTCCTCTCCCAGTGGAGGCCATGAGGGCCTCTTTCGCACTTATGCTTGCCTTTCTCGAGACTACTGGTGGCCCAGCATGCGCTTGTTTATTTCTTGCTTCATCTCTGGCTGCGCTCTCTGTCAAGCCTCCAAACCAAACACCCATCCCATTGTACCACCTCTTTCACCTCTTTCCACCTCTGCTGTGCACCCTTTCCAACAAATCTCCATGGATCTGATTACAGATCTTCCCCTTTCCAACGCTTTTGATTCCATCCTGGTCATGGTCAACCATGGCCTTACAAAGGGGGTAATCCTCCTTCCTTGCACAAAAACCATCTCTGCTGCTGGTGTAGCCTCACTCTTTTCCAGCATATATTCCCTAGATTTGGTCTGCATGACTCCTGTATCTCTGATAGAGGTCCTCAGTTCGCATCCTCCTTCACCAAGGAGCTAGCAAGACTTCTCCAGTACAATGTAAAACTCTCCTCCACATACCACCCATAGACTGATGGCCAAACTGAGTGAGCCAATCAGGAGCTCAAAGTCTATCTTCAGATCTTTTGCCAAGGATGCCCTGGTATCTGGAGTGCCCTACTTCCTACTGCAGAATTCTCCCACAACTCCGCAGCACATTCCTCCACCCACCAATCGCCATACTTCCTCATGATGGGATATGAGCCCAGAGCTTATCCTCCTTTAGGAAAGTCTTTTGTCCCTTCTGTAGAAGAATGTCTCTCTACCCTTGCTGAAGCATGGAAAGAAGCACTCACTGCTCATTCCACCACTCAATGCCTCATGAAGGAAAGACTCTCCACTAAGTTTATGCCCTGGAAAGTAGGAGATAAGGTTTGGCTTGAGGCCACCAACCTTAAACTCAGGTACCCGTCATGAAAACTTGCTCCTAAAAGAGAAGGACCCTTCAAGATAATTAAGGTACTCTCCCCTGTGGCATATCAGCTGAAACTGCCCCCTACTTGGCACATCCATGATGTTTTCCATGCCTCCCTCTTATCTTCCTATTGGACCACACCAGAGCATGGTCCAAACTTTATCCCTGCACCACCAGATCTTATTGATGGCAAAGAAGAATACGAGATTGAGGCTATACTCTCTCATCAGGGTTCTGCTAACCGCTGCCAGTACCTGATCAAGTGGAAAGGATATCCCACTTTGGAGAACACCTGGGAACCTGAGCGAAACCTTCGTCATGCTCCTGTCCTCCTCAGACAATATAAGAGCTCCCTCTCCTCTTGAGCGACAATGCTCCCCCTCACCAGATCCTCATCATCACTGCAATCTTTGCCACTATATCTCTTGCTGCTATTATCACAATACTCATCATCATCCTTGCCTCAATACCACCATCAAATGCGCCACACCACACTTGAGGCATGACTTCCATCACATCTCCAACTTCACTTACTGCCTCCTTGCCTCTCCATCACCTGAGTTCCCCTGATATCCCTAGATCTCCATCTGCTGCTGTGCAAACACCTCGGGTCTCTATCTCCCCTCCTCATCCACATTGAAGGGAGATCCCTGACTGGGCTCTAGAACAGCTCTATCCAACAGCCCTACCCCACTTTCAGAGGCTTGCCACTTATGCCCATATCTTAGACCACCCGCAGCTACTCACCATTGCCAAAAGCATACCCCTCTTTAGATCACTTCCTCTCATGGAAGCAATTTTATTCTTCCATCAAACTTGTTCACTTTGCTCTTTCAGCCGTTCTCCTAGGATTCTATCTTCCAATCCCTCTTTCGCTGCCATACAAACTGCCATGCTTGATCAACTCCGCCTCCGCACCCTGGATATGATGGATCACCATCAGTTTGGATGGGTAATTTCTGCCTTTCCCCCTGGTGCCTTGGGAGATTTCCCACAGGTGATCTTGTTCTCCCTAAATGAGATGGATCTTGATGACTACTTAGATACCGATGTGCTGCATGCCACCCAGGAATCCCCACCTGTCAGTCGCCCCACCACTCCCGAGAACCCACTACCAGTTCATCTTTCTCTACCAACTCCTGCACCCCCTCCAAACCTCTCCCTACCTTCCAATGTCTGCGTCCAAGACCTCCCAACTGGTGTCACCATACTCTCTTCCCCGACTTGCGTCCTCCCCATCCCTCCTGATGCCCAGGCCCATCTTGCCGCCATGGATCTCTCTGGCCATAGATGTTACACCTGCAGAAGATATGGACATTTGCGATAGAGCTGTCCACAGTATAGGTGTCCCAACTGTTCCCAGTACACCCCTGGACATCCTGTCTCCTACTGCCTCACCTCCCATTGCTCTGCATGCAATTGCTGGGGACATGTGGCCGAAGCGTGCCGAAGCCTCTGTTGCTCCCTTTGTGGAGCTGTTGGACACACCCTCACAAACTGCCCCTTTACTACTGAGGACTTTAATGATGACCAGCTGGTATTCGACAGTGCAGATTCCTCTGGAGCTTAGAAATGCAGTGGCACTGCATAGCTACAAAGGGGGTACTGTTACGATTTTATCATTATATCCTGGCTTACTTCTCATTTCTGAACGTATTTCCTTCATGTATCCACATCCACATGCTAGATATTTACGCTTCTTAGTCACTTTCTCATTGGATGAGTTTGACTATTCCTTTACCATTTCTGTTCTTACTTAATCACCTATATTCAGACTTTACCTCCTAACAGTGTTCTCTTGCACACTGTCATGATCCACATAGCCATCTGCAGTAGTTCTCTCTTGTTCTTCTCTATTCTATTACCTTCTGTCTCCTTCTATGCCTACCCTAACTCTTGGTCTGTGCGCATCCCCTTGGACTATAAGTACCTAGCTACTTCACCTGTAAAACCCAAGCTAAACCTGCGCAATTTCACCTCCTCTATTCTGGACTTGCTCCTGCCTGAACAGTCGCCTAAACTGTTCCCTTTTGCCTCTGCATTCTTTGTGAGATGTTGCACCTCTTTGTGAGTGCCTCCTCACATAGAACCTTTGTTGTTAGCAGTCCAGAAGGATGTGCTCTGTAACAGTGACACTGAAAGCACCAGGCAGCAGTGAGGTTTTCCAGTAGGATGGTAGAATGGGGCAGAGAGGAGAGTACTTGGTCCAGGATGGAGAGACGTTCCTGAGCAGGCAGGATGGCCAAAGCCCTAGGTATAGAGATGGGAGTGGGAGGAGGGAACTCATAGTGAGGTGGAGACAGAGTTGGAGTTCTAGTACAAGGAGGAGGGGTTGCAATTCATTCAATGAGGGGACATGTGGCCGTGAGCACAAGATCTGCTTCTTCATAATGAGAGACCTGAGCAGCAGTCATAGAGGAATAGATAGGGCAGAAGACTGGCCAGATCTCTTCAGGGGCAAGGGACATGATGGCCCCATCGAAATCTGCTCCCAAGAGGGTGTCCAACAAGTTGACTTGCATCCTAGAAAGTCCCAATCAGAATCCCTGGACATGGGGTTCCATGGTCTCTAAGGTGATGGGAAAGTGGGCAAGATAAACAGTGGTAGTATTCAAAGTGGAAGAAAGGGCAATCAATGAAGTTAAAAGAGGGGTAGAGCATACAAGAGGAGTTCTCTCTAGGAGGGCTACAAGCTGTGGAGAAGACAGAATGGCTTGGTAAAGAAATTGATGGTGGAGAACAGGAAGGTGGTTGGCATGAATGCGACATTCAGAGGCGATACAGATGACTTGTTCTAGAGACATGGTTTTCTCAGGAGAGGAGAGGAGGGTGGTGATTGAGTTCTTTGCAGAGGCAGAAGAAGAGGAGGGCAGATGGGATGAGGGCAACAAAGGTTGTGAGGAGATAAATACTGATGAGGAGGCAAAGGAAAGTCCAATCAGACATCAACCATCAGAGGCAGTCTGACAGAGTTTCTTATACTCATCAAGAATTTCCTATGCATGGGAAAGGTTGCTCTCAGGTTCCCAGATGTTTTCTGATGACGGGTAACCAACCCACTTGATTAAGTATCACCTTCTAATTCCTGTTCCTTGTAATGGTCATGGTTTCCTATTACCAGCGACTGACTTCTATCTCTGGGCTATCAGCCGACCTGAGCTAGGGAGGCACTCACGAAGAGGCACAACATCCTAGGACAAGTATAGAAGTGGCTTGGTCAGTGGGGTGACTCTTCAAGTTGGCTGATGATCCACACTGTCTCATAGTGCAGCACTCGACTAGCAGGACGACCCACTCGGGGTTAGCTATCGATGGGAGGATGGACCTTCACTAGGTCAAAGAAAGTACCTAGACAAGGTACTTGGCCACTCTCCTCTTGGTAAGGTGGGCAGGGGCATGTGGTACTTCCTGAGAGAACGGTAGGTGAAGACTGAGAGCTCTCTCCTCCGGTGAGGTGAGTGAATGAGCTTAGCAATAGGTAAACCACAAAGGAGTAAGAATTGGCTGAGGAAAATGCTACTTTACATGGAGGTTTAAATAGTGTCTACCTACAAGTGGCTATGCCCACAGCCAAAGATGGTGGTGAAGGTAACGCATCAGTATCAAAAGATGAAGGTGAAACAAGTGGTGTCAAAAGATATGAAAGATTAATGAAGGCTGCAAAGTCTGAAGCTATAGTAACAGGATCAGGTGGATATCATCCATGTACAGGATGATGAGGTATGGAACATATACTTCCCATGTGATCAGTCCCTCCCAAAGTTGAAGAAGAAAAATAAGTAGGAGGTGACCATGAAGAAATAAAACTGTAACATTCCTCAATGGGCAAGGATAGCCTCCACTTCATATTGTTCTTCCTCATCAAGGAGATCAGGAGGAGGGTGGAGGAAGTTTGGACCATGCTCAGAGGTGGTTTGGTAGGTGGAGAGGAGAGAGGCATGGAAGACATCATGTATCTTCCAGGTAGGAGGGAGTTTTAGTCAGTATGCTACAGAGGAGAGGACTTGGATAATTTCGAATGGGCCTTCTTGTTTTGGGGCAAGTTTCCTAGTGGGGTAGGAAAGGTGGAGATTCATGGCTTCCAGCCACACCTTATCTCTGACTTTCCAGGGGTGGAAGGAGGAAGCTATTTGTTCTTTCATGAACTGTTGGGTTCTCTGATGTGCAGCAAGTGCTTCATCACATCCCTTAGAGATCAGAGAGAGACAGGTTTCTAAGGTGGGGAGGAAGGTTTTTCCTAGTGGGGGATAGGTGCGAGGTCAATAGCCCATCATTATATAAAACAGAGTCTGTTTAGTGGAGGAGTGGGTGGCTGAGTTATGTGAGAACTCAGTGGTGGGTAGGAGTGTGGCCCAATCACTGGACCTTTCTTGGCAGAAGATGTGGAGGTAAGTTTCCAGTTCCTGGTTGATCCGTTCCATTTCTCCATCGGTTTGCAGATGGTACGTGGAAGATAGCTTCAGGTCATACTTCAGAAGTTGTGCCAATTCATGGGCAAAGGCTGAGGCAAACTGTGGGCCTCTGTCAGAGATGCAGATGTTATGTAAGCCAAATCTGGGGAATACTAATGAGAAAAATAGTTTGGCAATGCCTTTGGCATCAATACTTTTTGAACAAGGGATGAAAATTACCCCCTTAGTAAGCCCGTGGTCAACCACAACCAAAATGGCATCAAAAGAATCCACTTTTGGAAGGCCAGTGATGAGGTTGATCAAGATCTGTTGAAAGAGGCAGGTGGCGATGGAGGAGAGCAGAGACAAGGGGGGTACAGAAGGGTGGGTATTAACTTTATTTGCTTGGCAAATTGCACAGCCAAGGACAAAGCACTGGATGAAGGTGCCCATCCTGGGCCACCAATAGTCCTGTGCAAGACATTGCTGGATGTGGAAAATCCCCTTGTGGCTGCCAGAGGGGGATTCATGGAGAGAGGAGACTAGTGAGTGCCAGGCAGGTTCAGAGACATAAAGGCAGGATTTGAAGTAAAGGAGGCCATTACTTAGCGTCCAGTTGGAGAGTGCAGATCGAGAGAAAAGAAGAGTTTTGTCAGCAAAGGCAGCTGTAGCACAGAGTACTAGTGGGTTAGAAGGAGAAGTGTCCTTGATTGCCTTGATCAGGGAGAGGTCCAGGGCACACAGGTCTTCTTCCTCCCCCAGGAGGTACTCATGAAAAGACGCATCAACTGGAGAGGGAATAATGGCCTGTAGTACATTGTCAGTAGAGATATCAACCTCATCCTTACAGAATAGTGCATCTGCCAGGGCCATCTGGGTGCCTGGGGTTACTTGCCAATTGATGTGGTAATGTTGGAGGAAAACACTCCAACAAGCCTGTCATCGAGAAAGGTTCTGAGGGGTATGCATGTAGGTGTTAAATCATCCCAGACTCTCCAGACTCAAGTCCAATCAGAGTTCTGGAGGTGTTGAGGGGTGGTCGATGAAGTTCGTCTCAGAGTTGGACCGAAGTCCGGAGTGGAGGTGTCGGAGTGGAGTTGCATGGAAAGGACATTGGTGCAGGACTTATGTGTCGTGCCCTTGAACAGGTCCATGTCCTTGTATTTTGGAGGAGCAGAGTTCTGACAGGAGGAGAAGGAGATTGCAACAAGAGTAGGGAGAGTGAGAATTAAGTCAATATTCATGCTAAGGAATATATGACAGAGGTACAGAGGTTTTATACTAAAAGATGAATAGGGATATCAAGGGTGTCAGAGAATAGGTGAGATAATATCAAGGGTCCATAAGGGACCTAAGAAGAGATGGAGGAAGCGAAGAGATGTACAAACAGAATGTACAAAATATATCCAGGTCCGAGAATAGCCAAGTCCCTGTGCAAGCACAGCCTTGGTCTGGAGCGGAGGAGCAGAGCTCTGAGTGTGGAGGAAGCAGAGGTGGACAGAGGTGACAGAGGTGACCAGAGTTGGTCAGAGATGGGGCCAGAGGAGGTGGAGATGGATGGGATGTCATGGATATAACAGTAGGAGAGGTTTTTGTGATTGGTAAGGATGGTGACAGGGTGCACAGTTCCCCAGAGATATTGTCTCCATTTGTTGAGGGAATCGATGACTGCCAAAAGCTCTCTATTGTATGTATATGTCATAATTCCGTTCTGCAGATGCGAGGGTTCAAGAGTAGTACATGGTTGGGTGAAGATCACTGTTTCCATCTCTCTGCATCAACACTGCCCCAAGGGCAGTCAGTGACACATCGGTCATGAGAGTGGGGTTGTTTGGTTTTCATGAGGAGGTGCAGGGGTGCAGCAACCTGAGAGAAGTCAGGAATGAATTTCCTGTAAAAGTTACAAAAACCAATGAAGGAGCAGACAGCCTTAACAGAGGAAGGAGGGTTCCAGTTAATGATCGTGGACAACTTGGAAGGGTCCATCTTGATGATTCCTGCACTGATGACCATTCCGAGGTACTCCACTTTGATTGCATCAAAGGTGCACTTGGATATCTTCAGGGAGAGGTGAAGTTCTTGGAGGCAGACAAGGACCTTCTTGGTTCACTTGTAATGGGTTGTTAAGTCTACAGAGTGAATCAGGATGTCATCCATGTAAATGACAACCCATTCTTCAGTGATATAATCTCGAAAAGAGAAGTTCATGGAGCTTTGGAAGGTAGCAGGGGAGTTACACAATCCAAAAAACATTACCATTGATTCAAAGAGCCCCATTGGGGTGACGAACACTGCCTTCCAGCAATCTTCTGGTCTGATGAGGACATTGTTGTATCCCCATTGGACATCAAACTTGGTAAAGATGGCCGAGTCTTTTAGCTTACATATCTAGAAGGTTGGAGATGAGCAGGAGGGGGTACGTGTTCTTTACCATGTGTTCATTTAAGTATCAGTAATCTTGACACAGGTGAAGAGATCCATCTTTCTTTGGGATGAAGAAGAACAGAGATGCTTGAGGTGACTTGGATGGAGTGATCCACCCAGTTCTGAGATGTTCTTCTACAAAAGCTTTGCAGGCTTCTTGTTCCTGTGGGTTTAGTGGATACACCTTGGCTACCTTTGGTATGAAGGTTTCTTTTAACTCGATAGTATGATTGAATGGGTGAGTTGGTGGAAGTACAGTGACTCCCAAAACCGCTGCAATGTTTGACTATTTTGTAGTACTGGAAGTGTAGTAAGTGCAAGCGTGGGAGTATCGCTTAGCTTTGGTTAGGTGAAAGGTAGGGGACACCTCTGGCTATCTGCCGATCAAGAAATTACATAATTCGGTTCAGGGGTTGCTGAGATATGGACATTTCAAAATGACAATACCATTGCAGCGGTTTTGTCACTTTTGTCAAAGAATAGGTATTTCTGATATATCAGTACTTGGTATAGCCTCCTTTTGCCTTAAGCACTGCCTGAATCCTCTTAGGCATGCTTTCAATCAATCCCTGACACTCTGCAG